>JARHVA010004448.1:1472500-1561371 GCA_037957365.1 Torreya grandis | reverse complement strand
TTAAAAAATGGAGTTTGTTTGGTCACTTATAGGGGTTCCTAAGATTTTTTTAGATTTTATGAGATGAAATAAGTCTCATGGTACATATTAAAATGATTTTAAAGTGTCTATCTCTCTAAAATCCTAATAAAACATTAAAAATACATAAAAAAGTGCATTTATGGCAATCCGTATAGTAGTCCATATAACTCAAGTAAATGGGATGATGATAATTGGAGTATATAAAAATATAAAATAAGGTTTAAGGATAAAAATATAGCATTAGGTGTCTTTAGAATTCCATATCTACAAACTAGTCATTATAGCCCTCTTATGTAGCTTAAAAGTGCTTCAACTTCTTAAGGATGGTTCATAAATCTCAAAGCATGAAAAATCATAAAAATTACACAAAATTAAATTAAACTATGGTATTAAACTTCCCATATAAGATCAGGTTCCCATGCATCTTCTTTGATGCATACCAAGTAAAATAAATTAACCTCTTGGGTTGAAAACAAGCATCTTGAGGGGTTTAAGCAGAATTATAGCCTATAGGATATTTTTATAATCTTGGTTTGAGATTTTAATGAACTAAATAGGTATATTATGTCCTAATTGAGCTATTAAAATATTTTTACAACCATATTTATCCCATTAAGTCTCCAAACAACTTGCTTGCTTAGGTTGAGGGTTCTTAAGCATAGTTACCTGACTTACCATAATGGTATGTGTTCAATCATTTTCACTTTTTGTAGTGTTAATAACTTTATGAAATATTTTTATAGGTTAGTTAACATCCTATTAGGTATTATATTTCATCTGTGTCTCTATTTCACTTCAACTAGCCACTCTTAGGACTGCTTGTCCATTTCTCAAGGCATATGTATACAATTTGGATTGTGTAGGGATGTCAAGTTGGTTTTAATTTCAAGCCTGAGTCTGAGGTTATTTTTGAGTGATATTTATGTTATTTAACATATAATATAGTATCTCAATTTTCATCTCAACTCCAAATTCACCTCAAACTAGCTTCATCTTTCAACTCACTACCTAAAACCCTGTAACGCTCTTAAGACTACTAGGAATAAACAGGGTTGTTTGTATGGGTTTTTAATATTTTATTAGACCTAAGGTTTTGATGGAAATATTTTTAACATAATCTAAAAATCATTAAAAAATTCACACAAATCCTTTCTCTTGATTTGGAGAGACCTCGAGTCTCTTATCCAGACCTATAGGAAGTTAATTACTTGTGTGTATGCATTTAGAATGATTTATAGACTTTGATGTTTTAGAGACCCTATTTTCAAAATTGAACTCTTTATACTCATATTTTTATATTTATTATTTTACAATTCATTCAAATTCCTTATAAATTACTATTTCATTACAATCTCTATCTCAAGACATCATTCATTCTTAGCTAACTGTAGATGTTGTTTTGATAGGTATTAACTAAGTTTGATCTCCTCCTAGGTCTTCAAACCTATATTAAAATTGATCATGAATATACTATAATATAATGGTATTATCAAGTCTATATTTATATCTTGAATATTTAAATCTTGCCTTACATCACTGTTAAAGGCACATTTCTCAACATAGGTGGTTGTATGTCTCTCTTAGAGAGGACTAAGTGCATTATTTCGTAGTTTCAAAATCAATCTTCACTCTTATTCAAAAAATCACAAAAATTCTCAATGGTTATATATCACATTATTATTGGTGTTTTAATACAATTACCAATGCATTGAGAACTCCAAACTCCATCAATATCCTTAATATTCAAGACCATTTCCTTAACTAACTGTAGATGACAGTCATAAGAAGGTCTTAGTAGGGAGTTTCATGTTGACCCTTTTCAAATCGACCATGAAACCAAATACCTATATTGAATAAAAATATATGGAATATGTCTCCTATAATTCATTTCAATTCCATGGAGTACTTTAATACACCATCAAACTCTATTTTTTCACTGCTTCTCTTAGAGTCCTGTAGGTGACTATGTCACTAGGTATTATTGATAACTTGTAATCCTCATGTCCTTTAGGTGGTTTAAAAACTATATTAGGTCATGAATGTTTCTAATTTTAAATCCATTACATTTATTATTCTTGGCCAATATTCAAAACACATCGATGTCATGGATTTTCTTAGAGTTATAGACCTCCAGGCTTGTTGAAGTTGAGGACTATAACATTGGTGTTTGGGAGCTTTGTAGATTTAAAATTAATATTATGACTCAAATATAATCACCTTAATTGCACCAACATATCTATAATGAACTAAAATATCTCAAATTATTATAAAATATATTAAAACTCATCAAATCACCTCATTATGCAAAAACATATAAAGCATAGTCTCAAGAAGTGAATGAAAGAAATGGATATGGAAGCTTGTACAGAACATATAGGTGATAAAGAATATAATGAATGAATTTTGAATATATTATAATACAATGAAGAGTCACTAAAATGAATTTGACCACCTAAAAACTTATAAACATAGAAACATGACCAATCACTTGCAAATAATGCATAAAAGGGAAATTGCTTACCAAAAGACATTCACAAGTTCCAATAATATGGGTGAATTAATGTGAGGCATATAAAACATATTATAACTCATCCAAACTATTTTCAAGTATCCAACTCATCTACACTTTCACTAGAATTATGTCAAATTCAACCTATAAGGTTTTGAGCTTTAAAAAAGAAGTTTAGGCTCTTATCTATTGTTCATAAAGATAAGAGAACCAATCCAATGACCAATGCCACATTTTTTAATACCATAGGGGTCACAAAATTTGGAAAAATATATTATCCCCAAACTTTACCTTTACAACCTATACCATCTACTTGAAGTTGGCCTTCACTAGCTTGTGAATGGAGTGATGGAGAATATGAGTAATTTTATGCAATTTTTGGATCTAAAACTTCATTAAATTTTTTTTTATGACTTTTAGGATATGAAAGGACACATATTCAATGTTATCACCTATAATTAGCTTCCACAAGTTCATACAACTTATCTTAACTCCTCAAATTATCATTGAGATAGAAGAATCTAAATTTATTTGACAAGTTGATAGGTGTGGCAGTTGAGTAAATGATCCAAGACATTTTTAAGGGGTAATTTATTAATTTTGAAGTTATGTAACTTTTATAAACATAAATATTAGACAAAATCACCCTTTACATGCATTTTTAACACCCCCAAGTTAACAAATGAGCTTCAAACCTTCTAAAACTTCATGAAATGTTGTGAAAATGTGTTTGAAACATAAAAAGACATTAATAAACCCCTTATAACCTATGAAACACCTTTACCATATATTAGTTCCTCATGACACCCCTGATCACTGTATGACCAAAATATGACTTTACTTTAATATTTCCAAATTTACCTTAATAAATACTAATAAGGTATTTTGGACTCAACTCGGACATCCTAAATCACCTAAGTTTCAATTTTTTTCCTATATGGATATAATTTTGACCTACGGGGTCAAAATTGGATAACAAAAACATAGTTACTTGATTGTATTTTCACACTATTTTATACTATGATATAATAATTAGATATGAGGAACAACTCAATGAACTTTCAAAGAGGGTGAATACTCTATCCCAAGTTCCATAATTGAGTATATTTTGTGTTTTAATTCATATATTATAACTATTTAATATGTATCTTTTTTTTTATTATGATGAATACTCACTATGAGGACTATAACTAAATTAGAACAACATGCCTATGGTGTTGCCTTGTGATTCCTTTGGAAATAATATTTTGTATATTTATTGGAAGTATGGACTATCTTGTAATGAAATAATTATTATAATTATTACATTTTTAATATAATAAATTTTAAATAAAATCATTATCTATATTTATTAATCTCAAAATGAATACATGATATAGTCATTTGAGTAAAGTACAACAATGTTAAATATATTTTAGTTACAATAAGAAATGATTAAACCATAATTGTTAGGATCATATGGATGTTTTTTTATAATTCAAGGTAATTTTTTTTTTTTAGGGCCCAAATCCCTATACAAAATTATAATAATAGATTAAATAATATAAGTTAGAACATAAAATAAACATAAAGATATAACATTGAGTAGGATCCTACTAAAATAATACTTACAACCTCTATCAAAAAAATATATACTGACAATAAAAAACAAAATCACAACATAAATACAAAGAAAATTAAGGTGAGATTAGATCACTTAGAGTTTTGTCAGCCTCCCATTATTCATAAATAAACTTGATGTGGTATTCAATAATTTCAAGGTTTATGTGTTTACCTTTCGTGAGCTTCCCTTTACCATGCATACTTACTATTTTTATTGATCTTATCTCCTTATGTATTTTTTTATATTTTTTATCCTTTCCTATGGAATATAAATACTTGAAACATTTTTATTGATAGCCACTTTTTGAGGTGTAGTACTTTCCTAAAGGATTCATTGAGATACTTTTGTCCACCCTCTATTTGACATAGTTTTTCTTTAAATTGAGCCACTTCATTCTTTATTTATATAAAATTACCTATCACTTAACAAATATCATGATTGAAATATATATTTAACTAGGGTTGGGTTTGATATCCATTTATTTATTGATGGATTATTTCTAGTTTTAGTTTTAATAATGCATTCTCCAACATGAACCATTTCATGATACAATGATGAAGATGACATTCCTTATCTAGAGTGTCAATCATTTCCTATTGGTTTGTGTTTGAAAAAACTTATTTATTCCCCATAACTATAAGTTATGTTTCCTCTATTATTATAGAAGTATATTAGCCAATTTTTTCCTTTTTTCTTTAATAAAAAAATTAATTTTTTGGTGAAGTTTGTTCACCTCTTAGGGAGAATTTAGATTTGGAATAAAAAGGTCTAGGATATTATTTTCCCAAACTAGATTCAGGGGTGATGTCATCATTCAAAATGAATTCAAATTAATACTTATTAAAATACAAGGTTTGTTTAACGTTACATGCATTGGGATCCTTTAGAAAGGATTATTTTTATTTTGTAGGACTATTAATAGAAACAAATTTGGGTAACTTGGATTCATTCATGATAGCATTCAAGGAAGGTTCACTTAGATTAAGATTATAATATATTTATTCTAAAAGGGAAATTTTCATAGTGGGTATATGTAGATAATTTATGGTTTTATAATCTTGGATTAGTAGGAAAATTAAGGATTGGTGTAGGCAAGGGTTTGCCTTACCCAATTAGATAACAATACAAGTTTTTTACAAAAACATTAGTAAGAATAATGGAAATCTTACAAGTTTTTAATGATGTAAGTGATCTATCAGGGTGAAATGATAAGATAAAATACATTTAAAATTACATAGAGAGTCAATTATTTCAAAATATGTAGTCAAAATTCACTCTATAGCCCATGCAAATATTATCTCAAAATCTATCTTGAAATTTGGTTAGTTTTTATTTGCCTCTAAGAAAGTTTTTCATGTCTTCCTCTTTAATAATTTTGGATTTATATAATATCATTATTTCCATATCCATGAAATTTTTCATAGCTATGCTTTTCTTGAACATGTTGAAGGAGATGCCTATCACATTAACTTATCTTAAATTCTAAGATTTTATGAATTTCATAAAAAAAACATTGATCAAATCCCACAATTCTATCCATAAATTCTATTAATCCTCCTTAATTTATAATGTGCTAAGTTTTGGGATTTTTAATTCCTTAAACCTTCACAAGAATAATTTTCAATCATAATTATATACACCTAATGGCTTACTAATAAATATTTTCCTTTGATATTTTTTCTAAATCTAAAACTCAATCTAATAATGAGCTTTAATAAATAGTGATAAATTCTCTTGATGCCTATCTACTTCTTTTTATTGTGAATGTAACAACACATTTGGGAAGAGTAAATGACTTAATAGATAGTGGGGATCTCTCCCTTATGCTTTAAAATACTTATAATGTGTTTTCCACAAGATTTATTTTTAGTTTAATAGCAGTGAGCTAAGCATGCCATAATGAAATAAATATATGTAATAATTTATTAGGCCTTAAGGAAGAAGTGAAAATCATATCCTAAATGAAATAATTTTTGTATAGATTGAAAAAGATGTTGGTGTAGGCTTTTTCCCACCATGTGGTTTTACTTACATAGTCTAGTTAACATGCTTAGATGTCACTTGGGTGTTTAATAAAGGTCATTAGGGAAGACAATCCAACATTTATGAGGATGTGAGAACATGCCTATTTTACACCTATATATGTACCTTTCCCAAATCTATTTGGCTAATTAATCTAGAACCAATGAGGAATGTTATTTCATTTGAATGATTTTGCACAATGTGAAGTTTATTCCTCTCATGTGTTAATGATTTCACTACTCCATACAGTTTTAGATTCATGTAATTGATTCTATCCAGACCGATCCTTGATTTTTTCCCACTCTAACTTATACCAAAGTGTAATTTTTAGATGAAAGCCACCACTTATATTGTGATATAGATTACATTCTATATCCTTATTGGTATTCTTCCTAATCTTGGCTATTTTCAAGGGTTTGGTGGGGTTTCATAAAAATTTAGGGAAACTGAATCAATGAAGGCTCCATACCAAAAACATATAGTGCCATTAGATTTATAAGATGTCAAAACCCTAAGAATGGATGTAAACATGATAGTTTTGTGACTGTCTATGTTTTACCATTTTGGAGGGTTTGAAGGCAATTTTTTTGTTTTTGCGCATATCCACACCATATCCTACTCTAATAATAACAATTATTATGGGTTTTTCTTAAAATATAGTGGGTATTTTCTGATTTTGGAGGAAATATTGTGATTTATTGTATATTTGAGATTTTATGTGTAGGTTTGGTGTTTTGGCAAGTTCTATGACTCATGGCATTTTTTGCTATTTGATTGTACTAACATCAAACTACACCCTTTGGTAGTGGCTTGATTATTTTTACACATAACATAATAATACTAAACTTATTGGTTCACTTGGATTTATATGTATTTGTAGGTTCAGATGCATTGCCCTTGACTCATGACCTACTTTTTGGAATAGTCATTATTAGCTTGTGATCTATTGGATATGTTGATCTATTGAATCTGTTGGTTCCCTTACCCCTTAGTCACATGAAATTTCAACCCTTGGTAAAAATAAAACCAAGAGGGATTAAATTTTAAATGAAAATTTGAGTCAAATATTTTTCAAGCCAAAAATATTTTTTTTGCAAACCCAAATAATTCATTTTACAAGGTGAAGTTTTTTTTTCAAGAATTTCAAACTCACATAATTTTCATCATATAACTCCTTTTTAGGTGTAATATATATATATATATATATATATATATATATATATATATATATATATATATATATATATATATTTCATCATATAACTCCTTTTTAGGTGTAATATATATATATATATATATATATATATATATATATATATATTTAAGTATGAGTTTTTATATATCTATATAAATTTATGCTATTCTATAGCCTTATAATATTTATTCTTTTTTAAGGGGGGTTTCATTTCTTCTTCTTTTTTACTTACTTGTGTTACTTTTGTATCTATGTTAATTATATACACACTTAAATGTGAGGATTATATACACATTTAAATGTGTATATTGTATATGCACTCAATTATAAAGTTCCAACCTATGTAATATTAGGGGGAATTTGGTGACTATTGCATAAATTTTTCATTTGGATGCATTTTCAACCGAGTCCAATGTTCATCACATTGAGCATGCATGGTTACATGTGGTCATGTCAACTCACCTAACTTAACTTAGGAGATATCAGACGAGGATAGTTGATTCTAATCTAGTGGTTCTTATTAGAAATACCAAATATGCTTCATGGTGGATGTACATAGAATGCTTGCTCATAGAACAAAACCTTATTTCATTTCTATATGGATAGATTCATGTTCATAGTAACCATTGCCAATAGATTATTAAGACAACTCTTGTGACTATGTCTATGGTAACTTATTGATGCATGTTTCATGATATCTACACCACCATGTGGATCACATAGAGTGTGCATACACTATTTGGATCACTCTTCTAACTCTTTTAAGATATCTTTCTAATATTTATATCACTCCTCCTTTTATTATTATTTATTTAGAGAGTATTGAACTCTCTCCTCCTAATTCTATTTCTTATGATGACACATTCCTAATGGACAATGTTCTTCCTTATGTTGAGCCACCATTAGTGGATGAGATTTTTCTAGATTTTAGTTGTCCTTTTTTTATAATCTACATCCATTCCTATTCAATATATTTCTCTTCTAAAGCCATCACACATTTCTTCTTCAAAGGATAATTTCATTTTCATTGATAGTGTGAGTTCACATATTTAGAGCATCATCAATGACTCATCTCTTCTTATGGATATTCATTCTATATATTCACATGATGCATATGAAATCTATTATTTATTTTTGAGATTTGTTGACCAATGCTCCACCATTTGCATGGACATTATTTCAAAAAATGTTTCATGTCATTATTATGATAGGTTCACTTTAGTGCCATTACATTTAGTTCTTATGCATGTTCTTACCAAAATTATGCCACACTTTAGTATTAGAACATATTTAGATATCTTTATATTTTTTCCTTCATATTCCATTATGGAATGGGAATAATTTTTAGTATACTCA
Source organism: Torreya grandis (assembly GCA_037957365.1). Classification (NCBI taxonomy): domain Eukaryota; kingdom Viridiplantae; phylum Streptophyta; class Pinopsida; order Cupressales; family Taxaceae; genus Torreya; species Torreya grandis. The sequence goes on along the minus strand of JARHVA010004448.1, from coordinate 1,552,665 downwards.
TAATGTTATTCCTTTTTTAAAGAGAAGAAATATTTTTTGATGCAGATGAATATTTTTTAGTCTTTAGGTAGAGGATCTCATCATCAACCTTGGTCATTTTATGATATCTACTATAAGAAACTTCAACATATTATATGGGGACTTATTAGTTATATATTATCTATGTACTTTAGCACATCATTAGGAATTTGTTCTAGGACATAATTTTAATACCCACCTAAGCTATGCTTAAGGGGGGGTTGTTAGTGTAGGATTTGTCCCACCATGTGGTTTCACCTACATAGTCTAGTTAGATTGCTTACATGTCATTTAGGTATTTAATGGATTTCATTGGTAATATAATACCACATTAATTAGTATGTGAGTACATTTATATCTCATACCTATATATGTACCTTTCATAAAGCTATTTGGCTAATTAATCTAGAACCAGCTAAGAATGTTATTACATTTGAATGCTTTTGCACATTGTGAAGTATATTAGTATAATGTGTTAATGATTTCACTACTCCATATATTTTAAGATTTTTGAATTTGATCCTATCAAAAATGATCCTTGATTGTGTCCTAGAATAATGGGTTCTTCTAAATACTAGGTAAAATAATACTTGAGTCTCCAAAAACTTGTTACAAAATAAGATAACCAACACAAACAAATCAAATAAATAAAAAAGTCAAAAAATAATAGCCAAAGTAAAAAGGTTCTAGATTTTGATTAAATATTATATTCATCACACAATAATTGGAATAAGGGTTGAGGAAAGGTTTAGAGATTTAATCATTTTTTAAAACCCAATACTAAGACCCCATTGTTAGAAAACTAATCGACCAACTTATTACCTTCACTATAAATATGGCAAACTAATGACTTCCTAGAACATTTGCATGATCAATAATGTATCTAAAATAATGTTTCTAATGGTCTAGCTTGGTTAAATTTAATTCATAAGGAATTTTTTAATGTCAAGAGAGTACCATTAAATTGAAATGTGACCTAATTTAATTTCTCACACTACTTGTAATCTTAATTAAGTTTATTTAGCATCTAAAAAATGATTAGTTTATATACCAAGACTAATATCATAGAAAGTAATAAGGTTCCTTATATTATCCATAATAATTCCACCACCCCTACTTGTTATGGTATTCCTTTAGAGTCACTATCACATTTTAATTCGACTCATCCTAGGTAAGGGTTTAACTATTTAACTAGTTTTTTTGTCAACCTTCTTCCCATCTTCTACTATGCCTACTCATTCTAAAATTTTCTAGTTTGTGACTAAGGTGGCTTATCTTTCCTTTATTTTATAATTTTTATTTATTTTACTATAGATAAGTTATCAATAATTTATTCAATTATCCTTGATCTCACTATGGTTCCAATATTATTTTTGTCAATAAATATTCTTAATTTTATTTCCTACCATAAGACACAAAAGACATGTGGGAGGGATAGATTCCAAATTTTATTCAAATGAAATAAATATACTAGATGTGACTAATGGAGAATAAAATCCAAGATGGATTGAAGATAAACTTAGCTAACTTCAAAATTGGAAGTAATAACTCTAAAAATTTCATAGGTAAAGGGACATCCCAAAAATATGTGGTACATAGATTAAACTTATTTTTTTAATAAATGAATCATATATTTATAATCATGAAACCTCTTCTTATCTAATTATCTTGAGTTAAGGATTATTTTGAATCAAATCCTATAGAAAAAACATTGAATTATAAAATAAGGTATTTTCCCTAGAATTTATTCCAAGGGAAACCATACATTATGGAGTTTAGAGCCACTGAATAAGTTATCTAATCATAAGCTCAAAAACATCTATGTTTTAACCTTTCCTCATCTTATGTAGGGGATTTGGAAAGAATGAAATAACATGATTTTCAAGGAAACTAAGAATTATAGTAAAAGAGTTTCCAGTAAGATAATGAATTTTATAAAAGATAATTTATAAATTATCAAATGGGGTAAGAATAAATATTATTCACCTCAAGAAGAAATTATTACTAAGAATTGATAACTTTTTCTAGATAATAGATCTTTTATGGATCTTAGATCAGTGCTCAAGAAAAATGTTAGATGGATGTTTCCTTTTCTTTGGTGGGTTATGCATTAAAAAATAAGATAGATATAAAACTTATCCTACTCATTAATATCCAAGATTAGAGAAGCTAATAAGTTAAAAATATACTTAGTAATACTTTGTTATACCAGGGTCGTGACCCATTATGGATCTACTAAACTTAACTAAGGGATCTCTTACTACACAATAGCAAAGGAGATTATTCTAATGACTCTAGTCAAATTTCATCATGTAATAACTCTATAGAAGTTCTATAATGTGATAAATGTAAATTATATAATATACTAAACAAACATATAATCTAATCTAGTGCTAACAAAAGCTTGTGGCATAAATGGGGAAGATATTGAATGAGAAAAGACAATTTTATTCAAGATAATATATAAGTATTCTAATCAAAGAGAGATAAAATTTAATCCATTGGTTATGAAATATCTACATATCAAAATGAAGGGCTATGACTATACTTACCTTATTGAAGTGAACCAGTTGTGCCTCAATATCTCCCTTGGTCAATGGTGATTTACAAGAGGTTATTATGGCTTATAAGGATCACAATAATAGATTAAATCTAGGATAAAAGATTTATTCTATGATTTTGAGACCTATAGACTATGAATTATACTACTCCAAGTCAAAAACCCAAGTAATGAAACTTTTAAATGATAATTTAAGCAGATTTGCAAGCTGTAATGATACATAATTTAATGATTCTCTCCTTTAAAAATGAAGTTAAGGGGTATTTGTATCCAAGGTTTAATACTAAACCATCTTGATCATTTGGTTGATAAATTCATCTTGGTCAACCTTGTTTAGTGGTAAATAGAGTCTTTATTCCTCAAACTAGGTTAGTTGGGCTGACAGAGTTCTATATTATGTGTTGAATTCCCAATGAGGTTGACTAGGTTAACATAGTAATAAAATGAATAAAAAGGTGTGTTTCTTATGTAGGTGATATTTTGGATGGTAAATTTCTTAGAGGAGTTTATAAGTGGGTTTTTATTTCCTATGGAATTAGATAAAAATATCTTATAGTGATTTTAGGTAATGGTATGGGGGCCAACAATCCTAGAAAGAAACTAAGGTCTACTAACCCCTTTCATGGTGTACCCTTTAATGCACGAATTAAGAGAGATTGAGACTTGATGAGTTCCTACAAGAAAGTGTCAATAAATGATATTTTTTTATTATTATTGGTAAAAGGTAGGTTTTTTGAACTAAGGATCCATACCCTAGACATGGAGTAAGCAGATAGGGTCAAACATGCCCAGATTTACTATGGAGTCTAAAAAAATGAGAAAATAAAGCTACAACATGGTATAAATGCAATTGAAAAACAATTGAGATACAATAATAATTTAAGTAGGCTCATTGAAGGGTAAAGCTTTCAATAAATATGAGTTATAATAGAAATACAACTCGAGGGTTTTAATAGGATCCTTCAAACATTTACATGGATTAATTTACTAATAAACTCATCTTTAAAAGGTTCTGAATAGGATCTCTCAAACCTATTTGAAATAACATGAAATAGATTCTTACACCTAAAGATTGAAGTAGAGAATACATGGGTTTTGAATTGTACCCCTAAAATTAAAAGTTTCATAATGAGGGTTTTGAAATAATCTAAACTAGATCTCGTAACTAGTAAAACAATAAATAACGAAAGGTTTTTCAAGAACAAATGTGGATATCTAGCTAGAAATAAGTAAAATATGGTGTCTACCAAGGCCCCATTCTAGATCACATAATCCCATAACAACCCACAAGTTTAGTCCTCCCACCTAGAATGAAAATGACTCAACCTAACCAAGTAAATCCTTGATTTAGGTCTACCAACTCTATCTAGGTGTAAGTATTTGCCTAGAGTGGATCCCCAAATAAAGAAAAAATAGTATTCTCAAATCTATATACTAATTCACCATAAAGCCTTAATCCAAAGAAGGCATAAATCAATCATTTATTCCATATAAAAAGAAATACAATTTAATATTTTATAGATATCCATCATTTAAACTTGGTGTTTCATTCTATGAATTATGGGTGTAGATCTAGGTTTTGAGACTAACCCCAAAGCTAAAATACATATAACATTATTAAATAAACTAGTGACCATATTACTTGAAGCTAGGAGAGGTAAAAAATAATCTATAAAGAACATATGATATAAAGGGAGTATGTTATTTCCACTCTCTTATAAGCATAATTATGAAAAATCTAGTATACCCCCATCCAATTTCCCATAACTTGCAAAACTAATAGGATCTTACCAAAGAAAGAAAATATTGGTCAAGAAAAGGGAAAAGAGCTCTTTCCACAAATGAAGTTGGGTTAGGCCCCCTATTCTAGGAGAATGAACAAGATGAACCCCCACTTTGGGCCATCACTTTGAAATAAGAAAAACCCCCATTTGAAGACATCAATTTAAAAATGAGCCAAAAAACCCTTCTGAGCAACATAGATTCTACTACACCTCTAGGTAGAACTCACAAGAGTGTCATCTTCATCAACCTCATCTAGATTTGAGTCATTTGGCTCACCCTCCTCATGCTATTGTCCTTTCGACCCAAGACCCATTTGAATATTTATTTTGTTCCTCTTTCCCATTCATAAAAATTATCTAATAAATGATAAAGCTATAAATATTGTGTGTATAAATGTGCCCCACTCGAAGCTTATCACATGTCATGTAGTTGTAACATGGGATGGTCATTAAATAAATAACATATAAACACACAAGGTTGAGCTAATAAATTATAGTGAATAATAAGAAATAAATGAAAGTAAATAATTTAAAAATACATACCTTCACTTACCTTCTAGAATAGAATTTGCATGAGAAAAAATTAGAAGCATCCAAGATGTGGAACATTAGGTGGACCTAAAAAACAAGATAAATTTTATTTTTTCCAAAAATATGGTTTAATTATAGAAAAATTCCCTACATTTTCATAATTCTAGAACCTTTTATGGTTTTGAAAAAGAGCTCATAGAAACATATTTATGATTAAAAAACTAAATTTTTTGGTAAATAATTAACATCTAAATAATTTGTAAATTTGAAATATAAATAGGATTTTTAACTATTCATTTGTAAGTTTACTATTTTGAGAAAACCAGAGCTTTGTGTGAACAAAAAGAGTGATGAAAGAGACTATGGCATGAAGATGAGTTACATGAGGTAGAGGACACATAAAAGAGGCTACTATCATGATCTAAGTATGAAATGTACTAATTTTTTTTTAAATTTTATCAATTTTAATTAGAAAATGAGGTAGATTTGAAAAACTAGGTATTGGGGTGAATCCATGTAGTGAAATTTGCCCCAATTTTTTTTAAGATAGACTAGGAATTAGTATGGTCAATGGGTATGGGGTGAAAATGGTCATTAATGCTGAAGGCATTAATTACAAATGGGTGAAAAATCAATGTAATAACTAAATAGGATCATCTAGGCTAATGTAGTTAGAAATGAATAGGTTAATGAAGGTGTTAGATTGTGTAGCAATGGCTGATGTAGTTTATGAATTGATGGTTGATTGTGTATAGTCAAGTTGATCTAGTTTAACATTATTTATGGGGCTAACTATGTACATATTGGTCAATGTAGTATTATAGTCAGGTGGTTGATGTAGTTTAAAAGAGTGGTTAAATTTGTATAAAGTGGTCATTATAGTAGGATTAATTGGCTAAATTCATATCTAGTGGTTGACATATTTATGTTAGGTGACTAAATTCTTATGAAGTGACTAAATTAGCTTAATTTTAAATAGTGGTTGACTTAGTAAGATACCTGGTTGACTTATTATAATAGTTAGTTTCTAGCCAACATAGTTAGTAATGTGGCCAATGTAGTGTAAAATGTAAAAAAAATGTCAGAATAGGTTGATGAAGTAGTTAATTTGCAAGTATTTTTATATTTTAATGACGTAATTTGATTATTATCTAATGTGGATAACTAATATGTGATTTATAATTTTATATTTTATAGAGGTGATAGAGACTCTATCATTTAGTGGATGTAGTGTGGTTACCAAACTTATTAGAGAGGCTAATAGCTGATGACCATGCATGTTTGGCATCATTAGGATTCAAAGGGATCATGTGAATATGTTGTATCCCATTGATTTTTTACTTAGTCATCATGTTCTTAGTGACATGGGATTAATTAACCAACACTTTCAAATGGGTGGTGGATGGGAATACTATTAAGGTGGGTATCATTGTAGAAGATGTCCATGTAATTCTAAGACTTTTTATTCTAAGCACTCCTATGATTTGTGATACCCATGACACACACCCTAAGATATGAGCCCTAACCCTATGGGTGAATATTTTGGATAGGTATTTTGATGTCTTACATGTGTTTTTATTTGATGTTTATGAATCATCCATTGTAGATATTCAAAGGGACATTATTGGCCTTATAATAGCTCATGTGATTTTTCACAAGTCAAATGGTAAGATACCAGTATATTTGATTCAATTGTATCATTCTACACTAGAGTAGGGTACTATTTATGACCTAGGGTTACTACTTTCTATACCTTTAGTAAATGATATGTAGAACATTATTTTACATGGGTAGATGACTATGGGCCTTGTGATTTTACATATTAGTTATATTTGTGAGACATTTGTTATGTATTACCTAGATAGGTTACCCCATACTATAGGTGATAGTTTACCTCATGTATTGAGATGGAAACATGACCATGTGTTATGGGTTTTTCCTCATATCTCAATGTTGTAGACTATAACATGAGGATATATTGTTTAAAATCCATATGTAGGTATTGTATCAAGTCGGCCTTCTTGGCCAATTATTTATAATGGACTAGCATGTTTTTGGATTACTAGTCATTATAATTGGTGGGTAGAGCCACGCATTATTGATAACCTACATGGTCAACTAGATTTTTCACCTCTAGTGACACCTATATTAGTGCTTGCATATTGGGCATGATATACGAGGGAGTGTAGGGGTAGTATAAGGGCATGAGTTCCTACAGATGTACCTATTATTCATCCATGTTGAGATAGGCCTTGTATGGGACAATAAAAATGACAACAAAGAGAGGATAGAGTGTTTGAGGAGGAGGTAGAAGTTGTAAAGGTGTATGAGGAGGTAGAGTTGTAGGTAGATGTAATTAATGAAGGATATCTTATGGCACAACCTACATAGAGTTTGTCCATATAGCAATAAATTTAGAATGGACCATGACATGCTCACATTCTCTAGCCTAGTTTCATAACACCTTAGAGATATGCTATAGTGGAGGTACTTGGTGGAGATGCTGATGGGGAGACTATTGTTGGTAATTTTTTTGTGTTTTGTTATGTAGTTGATGTTGCTTAAGTTTATAGATTATATATATATATATATATATATATATATATATATATATATTTGTTTTGTTAGATAATTTTGACCTATGTTATATAGGAAATATCTAATGTACATTTGATTTTGTGTTTTGAAAATAATTTTGAGGAGTTTACATGGTTTGTGATAGTGCGGGTAACACATCATGATCTATTGATATGGTTCATCCTAATTTACCCTCTACCCCAACATATGCTAGTTGGTTCTGATTGGTTGGTGAGGCAACATGAGAGGTGTGGAGATAAGGAGACACATGACATCTACCACTAGGGGTGGGTGATGAAGAGATATAAGAATGAAAGATAATGGATAAGGAGTGATCTAATCATATGATGACATATAGAGAGTTAAGACATGTCCAAGCCAAGGTGGCCAATCTACTAGGATTGATAGAGGGCATTTATTCATGGATAGATTCACTACAATGCACTATTCAAAGGGGTCAATCTCAATCTTTGATGGGTAGTGTGCTCCATCCACTAGATGGGCAGGGTCAACCACAACCATAGTGCTATTATTGTATTATGCTCATATCATGTTGTGATATTATATAAAAAAAATTATTCTATGTTGTTGATATATATATGTGTGTGTGTGTGTGTGTGTGTGTGTGTGTGTGTGTGTGTGTATATGTATATATATATACATATACATATACATATATATATATATATGTATATGTATATATATACACATATATATACATATATATATATACACACACATATATATATACATATATATATATATATACATATATATATATATACATATACATATATATATATATATATACATATACATATACATATATATATATACACACACACACACATATATATATATTAATATATATATATATATATATATATATATATATATATATATCTATACATTTCTTTTTTATGACTCATGGATGTTATGGATGTATGTATTTTATATATATCACATGTATAATTTACTATATATGCTTATGAGAATATGTATGATGTATTTTAGTTTCTTTTCTAGTAGTTGTGAATAAATGCATGGTTAAAAAGAATCTTAATAAAAAAAATGTAAAAATGTAATGTATAGAAAGGTAAATAAAATGTAAAACACACTAAATCATGTTGGGAACCATATAAAACATTAAATAAAGTAATTTTTAAAACAAAATAAATCAAGTTTGATAAGTATGTAAGATAAAAGTAAACATGCTAAATCAAGTTGAGAAGTATGTATGACATAAATGAAATGAAATGACAAAAATATATAAAACATACTAAATCAACTTGGGAAGTACGTAAAATTGAAAATTAAAAATCACTAAATCAAATTGAGAAGCATGTAAAATGTAATAAATTAGGATACACGTAAAAATAATGTCAATGTCAATAAGTATAGTTATTTTTGTGACTAATCATGGTATGGATATTTGGGTATACTTTGTGAGGAAAATTTTGTCTTATCCAAAGTTTTACACTATAACTCACAAAGATTAAACCAATGAGGTAAATTCTAATAATGGAAAATGCTTTTATGGATGATAAGAGGATGTTTATGAGGAAGCCTCGGTCCTATCCAAGGTCTTAAATTGCAAACTCATAAAAATGGGTATGATCAACTAACAAACAATATTCATCAAGGAGGAATAATAGGAATGTTGTAATGAAATAAGGGATGGAGAAAACATGAGATAGGTGTTTTAAATAAACCTTAGTAAGCATGAGGCATGCTAAGAAAAAAATTAAGATCTAAGAATTTATTGGATGCCAAATTCAAAATATATTTGTTCATAATAAACACAAAACTTTGTGGGAGAATAAGTGTAATACTAAGATAATCTCATGAAGGTTATATATATATATATATATATATATATATATATATATATATATATATATATATATATATATATATATATATATATATATATATATATATGAAAATTAAAAAGGACATACCTTCTCACAACATGTTCCCCATTCCTCAATTCCCCTTACATAGTTGTCCATCTAATAAATATTGGGTACTTGCATGAAAAAGTTTGTAGCATTAGAGATAATTTTGTGATCTCTTATCCCAATCTACTAGCCTACCATACCCCAATGGACCTTAGCTCTATCATGATTCCAATTATGGAGTTTGAGATTTAAATACAAATAAGAGATGTGCTAAGATATGAATCACATCTTTTGGTGTGATTTTGAATTTTAAATGTTTATTTTTAACTTTTATCATTGACTTTTGTTTATATTATTTGGATTTTAAATTTTTATGGATTTTTAAATTCCTCCTCCATATAGATTCAAAATAACCAAACATGAGTGATAAAATTGAAAACAACAAATAGACTTTAGGATTTGGTTTATAGGATACAAAATACCTAGATATGTTTTCATGTAACTAAATAATTAGGCTTGATTATAAACAAATATGTGATCTCAAGGCTAACAATATGCATGTTTAGTATGAAAAGAATGTAAGGTAAAATATGTAGATCAAAGAGATATGTGTATATAGTGATACAATAAGAAATATGTTTGCTAACTGATCATATGGTAAGGATAGGATATTAAAGGGGTGTAGATTTAGAACCATGTCACAATAATAAATACCTTCATTTTAACAAAATGACATAATAAACATGAATAATAAATCGTTATAAATAAAATAAATTATAATGAAATTAATTGATGAAACATGAAATCAAGCCATGAAAAATAGATGAATCCATGAAATTAAATTAATCCATGAAATGTTAGATTAAGCCATGAAAAATATATTAATCCATGAAAATGAAATTAATCCATAAGATATTATTAAAAGATAATTAAAACATAAGATCAATATATGCTCATAAATGAAGTCCATATCATGTGATAATGTGATACATAATGTGATGAAACACCATGATGTGTTCACAAATACTAATAGATTTTGTGGAAAATATCATCTATAACATCTTATACATCCTTGTGTAGCTAAATTTTGATGTTAATTAGAATCTCATCATCTTCATAGAAAGTCATGAAGATACTTCTTGATGTATCATATTTATAGAGAAGGTATGTATGATACAAAAAGAATGATTCTCATGAGGCATATCCTGTATGGAATACTTAATGTGAGGAATTGATATCAAAGTATGAATAATATCCTCAACTCTATGAGGAGATATATGTTTCTAATAAGGATAAACCTTTGTTCATGATCATCTTAGAGAGTGTGATTGAGTTGGTGAAGGTATAATATGTGGAAAATCATGAAAAATGTTGTTTTAACACTCAACATCTATCTATATAGTGTGTAGTACATTGATGCCAAAGATAATAAACTCCCCATATTTGGGGATGTATTATAGAAGTATCTTAAGAGATTTTAGGCTCTTATTTATAGATTTTACTTTCTTTGGATGAAGTGTATTGATGTACTATCAAAGCTATTGGTAATGAGTATAAGAATGATTACATGTACCATGAAAGTAACAAGTACATTTAGAAGTAGATTGTGAATTTTAACTAATTATAGTAGAAGTAGAGCCTAAGGCTCGTTGTTGTTGATGTGCACTATAATACTTGGCCTAATGGCCAAAAAATCTATGGATCTCAAAATATGGCTCATCTACCCATCATGTCATTATAGGGTAAAGTTTAGGCAAAGGTAATATGCCATCACCAATAGGAGAAGAACTCATAATAGGATCATAACTAGCTTGGGATACATCACAATATGAGATCATAGTGGGTGAATGTAATGTAGCCAAAAAATTTGGAGTAAGTAAGATAGAAAGGTCATGGTATCTAGCTAACATTTAGGACCTGATGTAGAAACTTATTGCTCCATAGGTGGGAGATGAGGGATGTTCATTTAAAATAAGAGTTACATTAGATGATTATGATGATGAGGAAAAGTTTACATGAGTTATAAGAAAGATATTTGAGATGGGATATGTAAATTTTTTGATATAGGATCTCATTTGTCATACCTTATTAGAAATTTATAGGATAAGGGTGTATAGTATTGCAGTAAATCCTTTGAGGGTGTAGAGAAAGTGAATTGAAATTAATGTTGGTAAGGTATGTTTGTTTTAGATTTGGTTAATTTGTGTTGACTAATTATATCTTTTTGTGTTATTTTAGAGTATGTGGTTGAATTATTGGTTATTTATTGTGTTTGAGAGTAAGAAGTACTAATGATATAAGGTTGTAGAAGCTTTGAGTGAGGTGTCTTAGTTGAAATAAGAGTAGAACTTGTATCTATGGTATGTGAGGTATTGTATAATTATATCATTGGATTTGACACTTGTGAGTTTGTTGAATTTAGTGAAGTTATTTTTTCATGCCCAATTCTATGAGGTGACATGGGTAAGAGTCATGAATAATTTGAAACTTTTGGAAATTATTATAGGTAAAAGCTAGATACTAACTGATATAGGAAATGATTATTCTCATGTTATTAATATTATATATATATATATATATATATATATATATATAGATAGATATATATATATATATATATATATATATATATATATATATATATATATATATATAACATCATTCATGTTAGGATACATATAACTTTCAACATTGTTGGTATTAAGAAGTTGGCTAGTATTATCTTAGTGATTAGGAAGGGTATCCTTATAAATAGTTAAATGAGCATTTGATTGATTCAAGGATTTATGTTTAGTTTTTGCTTCATGGACCTTAGAAGCTATTTAATAAGCTTGTTGACATGTACATATGATTGATTCATGATCAAAGTTAGGTCCAAGGAGATAATCCATGGAAATTTTTTGTAATTATCAACAAGTTTCTTGAGAATGGCCCTAACTTGCATGAAACCAATTTTTTTTGGGGATCATAACAAAGTTTTGTAGGGTAAGTAAGATCAAGATCTTGTGGCAAAGGTTGAGGAAGATGCTTTTGAATTTTGGCTAAGGAAAGTCATTTATGGATAACTACATTATGTACTTGAGAAAATGTGGAACTAAGATGAGAAATATTAGAAAGTGATAATAAAGGATTAGGCTCCATGGGATTAATTAGAGAAATGGATTGAATGGTGTATATTAAATCATAGGTATCCATAACACCATTGCTAGTAACATGTTAAGTTTTAAATTTTATAATCATTTGAGTTTCTATTAGAGGGTACGAAGGATCAAATTGTTGTATAATGAAATATTGACATTTAGCTTGGTTGAGGGCTTCTTCTAGGGATTTTGGAAAAAGAGTCCTCACATGATATTATAATTTAGAGTGAAGAGAATTAGTGAATAAATTAAATATATTATCATCAAACATGTTATGCTCAGCTTTGTTAGATAAATATGCATAGTTTGATGAAAACTTGCACTGTTTTAGATTCTAATTGTTTGTAATTGAAAAAATGAGCTAGATTATTTTCATGAAGATCATTAGTTTGTAATTATTGGACCAATGTATTGAATAAGTCTTCCAATATATCTATGAAATATGTCTTAAGTTTATTATACCAATCTAAGGCTTCCTCTAAAAATGCTTTAGATAATATCTTGGTGGTGATAAAGGTTTTAGATAAATTTCTAAAAGTCTTAAAATGCAAAGTTGGATCAGTGGATCTATTATAAGTGATAGTGGTAACTATGCCATTTATGTCAATATTTGAAATTTGAGGGGTTAGAGGTTCGTTTTGTAAGTGTTAATAGACTTGTTAATAAGTGGTGGTTGTGGTATAAGGTTACCATGTGTATCTATAAGGGGGTGGGTGGGGGGCATTAGGATTTTGAATTCATAATTACATAGGTTGAGGTTGGTTTTGGAAATGCATTAATTGGTTTTGAATATCCATCATTTGGTTGGAAATATTAGTTTGAAAGGTATACATTTTATTTATAGTTTACAATAATAATTGATTAGTGTTAATTATATTTTGACTATTGGAAGTAGAATGCAATGAATTAGAATTATGCAAGGTAGTAATAGTATTGGAAACACTAGTAGTTTGAAACACACAAGTGGTTTTATGGAATTGAGCATTAGTGTGGGCATGTTGAGTAGACCCATTAAATGCACACCTATCATATTTTTAGAAATTATTGGTATGGAGTATGAAGAAGGAATGGAATATGATGTGATACTAGTATAGGGAGGTATGAGAGAGGAAAAGGGTGCAATGGAAGTCATAGTATGACTTGCCCCAAATCCTATAGAAAAAGTAGGTGAAGGTGAATGGGTTTATCCAATATGAGGTCCCATCATGAGGTTATAAATTTGTGTGGGCCTATTACCTTAATGGTGGGGGTTTTCTTTGATGAAGAGGATCATTTTATCTATATATTCAAGGTCACTTTCATCCTCTACTATTTTTAAAAATAAAGATAAGTGTAGTGGAATATGAAGGAGTCTTATAGTTGGTAGTTCTATTAGTAACATGAATATATATAAGATCCAAATTATCTATTGCATGATATAGCATATGTGTTTTAGGGGATTTATTGGGATTATTAAAGCTCATCATGTTAGTTTGATTTTGATGTGTAGCTTCATCAAATAGATGTTGAATGATGAAATTATATTTCAAACACTTAATAGGTAAATTAAAATCTCAAAACTTAAAAAAAATGAGATTGAGCTTGTCAATCGAGGTAGACTAAGAGGATGATAGAAAAAACTAAAATCAAACTAGGTTGAGCTAGTCAATCTAGTTGGGAATGCAAGAAAATAGAATAATTTGTAAACTAACTAGATCAATCTAGTCGATCTAGTTGAAAAAATAGGGTGACTAAAAAATATATAAATAGACTAGGTTGAGTTGGTTGATATAGTTGGATTAACATAAAACATAGAGTAGTCTATAAATAGACTAGATTGAGTTATTTGAATGAGTTTTATAGTTTGGTAAAAATTTAATGGTATGATTCTAGACAAATTAGTTCTAAATACAAAAATAGAGTTTAAACACACTTAAAACTAGGTCAAACTGATTGATCTAGTTGAAACACACAACCTAAATCTTGTATCAACATTGGTTAATATAGTCTACAATATAACACAAAATAACAAACAAAAAAATAAGATTGTAACTTATATTCTAAGTAATTGTTTGAAAAGAATACCAGGAAGTTGTGATAAAGGTTGTGATTAACAATGTAGGCTTTCAAAAATACTTACTTGTATGTTGGATATTATCATTATAATATTTTAGAGCACTAAACATGGATGAAGTGCCATTCACATATCCTAATAAATGCAATTTCAAGGGTAATCTAGAAGTAACTTCTCAGTGGTAACCACTAACTAATGCACCACACAATTAAATAAATGGATAGATTATTAAGTTTTAATATAAAGGGATATCATAGGTGCTTATGAAATACCATGAGGTATGTGGAAACTAAAGACTATTTAGCTCTATACTATGGCTATGAGTATTGGGTAAATCCCTTCGTGTTATGATATCTATAAATGATAGACAAGGACTGTAAATAGAATATCATGTAGCCCTTCATGATAGTAGCTAAGTAGTTTTAAAAATATCAAAACATAATTTCTTGGGAAAACCAAACAAAATGAAAAATAAAGGAAAAAATCAATGTTTCAAAATCCAAGTTACAGTTTCTAAAAGTAAATAAATAAGTATCCAACTAAAAATTAAACTAATTGTAATTACTATCAAATCTAGGTTAATTTCTTTTGTTTAAGCTTAAAAGTGAAAAACATAGAACTAGATCAAGATGATCTATCTAGTTGGATAAAAATAATATAATAAATTTGACCTATTAACTCAATCTATTGAAAAATAGGCTAGAACAAACAAATTCAATTAGGTCATTTTAGTTATCTAGGTAGAAAATAGACACAAAACTAGATTAAGTTGATCCATCTAGTTAACTGTGTAGGCATAATTTTATAAAAATAAAAAATGGTAAAAATAATATTGAATTTAAATTTTAACTAAGATGCAAGAAAAATAATTTTACTTATAAATTTATAGAGTGAAAATATTGAGTTGGTTAGAGTGAAACTAGAAGATAAGACAAAATGGAACAAGTCGATGTAGTAGCTTTTCTTAAAGACATTGAATTATTATTTTAACTAGGTCATCTAGGTGAGTGT
The DNA here is from genome assembly GCA_037957365.1 of Torreya grandis. NCBI lineage: Eukaryota > Viridiplantae > Streptophyta > Pinopsida > Cupressales > Taxaceae > Torreya > Torreya grandis. Next base: position 1,537,090 of record JARHVA010004448.1, on the reverse strand, counting down.
TTGATAATACACATGTAAAAAATATAATTATTAAATATAATAAATTCAATTAATCTAGTTAAAATAAAAAAAATTAATTAACAAGAGAAATAAAACTAGATCGATCAGACCGATGTAGTTATCTAGATATGAAATGAAAAAATGAATAGAATCAAATAAGTCAATATAGCTAGGAACATAAATTAAAATAAAATATTAGATAAATTGGTATAATCCAATTAATTGAGAATAAAAACTCTACATCTAAAATAAAAAAATTGGGTTAAAAAGATTGACAAAGTTGGAAACCTTGCACACAAGAAACTAAATTAGGCTGACATGCTTGACAAAGTTAAAAAACTTGTACATAAAGAGTCGAAATATGTTGATAGCCTAAAATAATTTTGATAACATATGAAAAAAAATATAAAATAATTCAAAAGGGTCAATGAAGTTGAAAAACCTATACATACAAAGCCAAACTAGGTTGATAGGCTCGATGAAGTTTAATAGCCTACACACAAAGTGTTAAACTAGATCAATAGGCTTGATCTAGTTGATTATAAATGAAAATTTCAAAATTACAAGGGTTAGTTTCACTTTGGGTTTACAACAATGTATGAAAATGAAATAAGATAGATATACAACTTATCTTACTCAATAATATCCAAGCTTGGAGAAGGCAATTAACTAACAATCTGATTAGCAATACTTTGTTATATTAGGGTCATGACCAATTATGGATCTACTAAATTTAAATAAGGGATATATTAATAAATAATAGAAAAGGGTAGGTTTCTAAGGCCTATAGTCAAATGTCATCATGTAATAACCATAGCTAGGTCTTATAATGTGATAACTAGAAATTAGCTAATGTACTAAACAAACATACAAACTAATCTAGTAAATTAAGATACAAGTTAATTTAGTGCTCACCAAAGCTTGTGTCATAAATTGGGTAGACAATAAAAAATTAAATACAATTTTATTTAAGATAATATAGAAGTAATCTAAGAAAGGAGAGATACAATTCAATCCATTAGTTATGCAACATCTACATATAAAAATGAAGGGATATGAGTATACTTACCTTTTTGACGTGAAATAATCATGCCTCAATCTCTCCCTTGGAAAAGTTTGCTTTGAAAGAGGTGGTTTTGGATTTTAAGGATCACAAGAATAAATCAGCTCTAGGCTACAATATTTCTTATATGCATTCAATACCTCCACCAGATGAATACTACTATTCCAAGGTAAAAACCTAATCAATGAAATCTTCAAATGATAGTTTAATCAAATTTGTGATCTATAATGATGTGAAATTGAATGATAATATCCTTTAAAATGAAATTAAATGGATATTTATAGCCAATGATTGACCCTAAACCCTCTTGAGAATGTACATGATAAATTCATCCAAGTCGACCTTGTTTGGTTAGAATAAATTTGTTAGGCCTCAAACTAGGTTGGTTAGGCCAATAGAGTTTTATAACATGCATTGAATTACCTACAAGGTTGATCAGACTGACATACTAAGAAAATGAATAAAAAGGGGTGTTAATTATGTAGGGGCTATTTTGGATGGTAAATTGATTAGGGAAGTGTATAAATAGGTTTTAATTGCTTAGGGAATTAGATAAAAGTGGCTTGTAGTGGTTTTAGGTAATGGTATGGGGGATAACAATACTATGAAACACCAAAGGTCTGCCAACCCCTTTCTCAATGCACCCTTTAAGGCATGCACTTAGATATTTTTAGAATTGATAAGTTCTTACAAGAGAAAAAGTGTAAGTAAATGACATAGTTAAAAATATTGTGTATATATAGGTTAAACTTAATTTTATGGGGCTTCAAATGGAAATCCAACAATTAGAAGGAAAGAAGTCTTGAGAGATGAAATAAGATAGTTGATGGTCACTTATGAGGGAAGTATGGGTTTTTATACTAATCACCTATTGAAATCTCTATCTGCTATGTGTGGGGTTCAGTTGATTCATGATCTAGGCTTAAAAAATAATTGGTAGAGGGTGATTTCATCAATACCATTAACTATCTCAAGAAGATTTAAGAAGCTTAGAAATACAATTAACCATATCATTGAATAAATTTTATGAATAAATTTTATCTTTTAGGATGTCATATTATATCATATCTATAGGGAGGGTAATTGTTTGGCTGATTGTTTTACTAATAGGGGAGTGGTTTCCCCTTTTTTGGGGTTTGGCCTAAGGGAGAAGAGTTTCATATAATTATTAATGATATTATCATTAGAGAGAGATCCTAGGATTTTTTAAGATCCAATTTATTGATTCATATTCTATGGGTTATTTATTTGATTTGATGGTTTAAAAAGATTATAGTTATAGTAATAAGTGTGCATGGATTAAAGGTTAGCAATCATTGAAAATTAAGTAGTGATATCATGTGTGTAGCCTATTATGAGTTATATTTTAAATTCATGAGTATACATTCAAATGATGATATTAATTATGTTATGGGAGTGATTTACCTAATTATTTTTTATCCTATGTATGAGCATAATTCCATCGCCTTCTCTTGTGTGGACAACAAGTGCATTCGATATTTGAAGATGGGAGGTGGGTTGAATAGGGTATAACAAATGCTAGTTGAGAAGCTTATAAAGAACACAAAGGTTTAGGAAATCCTTCATATAGGTGGTTTAAGCCAATTTATTGATAAAATAGATGGCTATGATGAGCACCTCTCCATAAATTTTTTTAAGATGGAATGAATGAATTGTGAAGACTAATAATGTGTCAATGGAGATCATAGAGGGTTTATTCATTCAGGTGACTAGTTTGAAGATCATGGATATTAAGTATATCAATTTAATAAATAATTACATGGATGAGATAGCCAAATTTATGATTGAAGATGAAAAAATTACTAAATATGAAAGGGTGTACTTGTGAGAGGACTTTATAGTGCCTTATCATGTTATTTTTGAGTGAGTAATGAGGCCTATTAACCTTGAGGGTAGATTTATGGTTGTGCATTACTACTATTTTCTCATTTTTAAATATTTTAGACATAAAATCCTTAGAAGTATCAATTTTTAATTTTTTCATTCATTGAAGAACTTTGTGTTTGATGCGAAGAGGGGAAAAAGGAAGGTACCATTGCATCAAGTGGTTGGATTCCTAATTTATAAGTTTTTAATGACCTAAATCCTACTCCTTACCATTCAATTTTGAGGAAGGGTCATACTAGGGTGTTGTAGGTTCCTAAAATAAATTTGAGAAGTATCATAAGGTAAAAATAGAGGAAGGTGATCTAGGAATGTTTTTATATTGATCTTGATATGGATAATTAAGTTAAAATGTTTTTGGTAGAGTAAAGGAGACATTGAATAAGGTGGGAAAGGAAAGGCTTTATGTTCTTGAAAAGGAGTTGGAATTAATCCCAAGGATAATACTAAAGTTACATCCCTAGGAAAGACTTAAAAATGGACCCATGAGTTTGTGGAAGGTTTTTAAATTCTAAAAGAAAGAGGTAGGGAGTTTTTTGTTGATCATAATGAGGCTGAATTGTCTAAAGGCAAGGAGTAAATTAAATTAGATTCTAAATCCTTCAAAGAAGTTCTTAAGGATTAGGACAATATTGATCAAATTATAAAGAAGTTGATTAGTATAAATCTTTTCTTTTTTGGTTTATGAAAGATCATTCTTGGCCCAAGGAGGTAGTGAATAAACTTAATCAAAATGACATCTTTTGCACTAAGGCTGATTTGATGAGTCAATTTTTCAGTTTCAAAGATTGATAGATAAGGTGGATAAAATGAAGAGAGAAAAAGATAATCTTAAATAAAATCATTTACTCCATGTTTATTTTAGTCATGTCTCTATGCATAACTATGTGTAAGGCATGGAAGGCTTAATGATTTTGGTTACAAGGAAGAATGAAGACCCTAATAATCGTAATCAGGTCAATAATATGAAAGTTCTTGCCATGGAAAAACATGAGTCTCGGGTTACTTATCATATGGAAACAAAATTTATGATACTGATGGAAAACTAGGATAAAATTTATGAGGCATGGAAGTGTTTAGGGTGTTAGATTCATGATTCTATTTTTGGTTGTTTTTTGAGTTTTTGTGTTGTTTTTTTATTTCTTTGGTAGGTTTAATGTTCTAACTGGTTTGTTTGACCATGCCTACATTTTTCATGTAAAGGGTAGGGTCCCTCTTTAAAACCTTTTTTTATCATCAATAAAAACATGATTTTACACTTTAATTACCATCTAAGGTTGTTTTGAATACAAGTTTATATTATCTCTCACGTTGAAAAAATGGAATCCTTTTAAAAATTAATTCAAAGAGGTTAGATGAGATAGGTCTTTAGGTTTAGATGAATTAAAATTAATGGGTTTCTATTCTTTACCTGAGCTATTCTCTTCAATGTAGTCTATCACCTTATCTTCCATTTATTTTTTTAGAAGTTTACTTAAGCAATCCTATGGTCTAGTCAAACTTATACCATAGTTTATTAGCTAGATATTTTTTTATAACAATTCTAGGTTTCCTAGCCCCACATTCCATTTGTAACCTTTCCATAATAATTTACTATTTCTAATAATATTTATCCAAAAACATGACCATGTATGTATATATTTGACATTAAGAATCTCTTAGATTCAAATATATCCAAATATTTCACCTTTAATATATCCATCCACTAATTATTTTATTTTAATAATATCTAACCAATTTTAGCTACGATATATTTATTCATAGATCTTAATCTTTGAATCCCTAAAATTCCCTATTATTTTGGGATTCATACTCTATCCCAAGTGACCAATGTTACTCTATTATTATCTTTAGTACCTAATTCATAGGAATACTCTTTGAACTTTTTCTATTGTATCTATGACTTTTCTTGGTTTTCTAAAGACATACATGAAATAAATAGGGAGGCTTTGGAGAATTTTTGTAAGGAGCTATAATTCACTTACTTGATTGAGAAAGCAACCTTTCCATCTAGTTAAATTTCATTGAGATCTATCAAATAGAGTATTCCATGTGTGAGTAGACATTAAACCTTTAAAATTTGGAAAACCAAGGATGGAATTTATTTGATTTTAAAACCTAGAGTGTAAGAAATTCTATTTTAATGCACAATGGGAATGTTAAGGAAGAAAATTATACCTGTATCAAGATTTATTTTTTGACCCAAGAATTATTCATAACACTCAAGTAGTTTCCTCACTTCTTTGATTTCATTTACAAATCCTTCTCTTAATATTAAAGTGTCATCAACAAATTATTGATGAGAAACTAGATAAATATAGGAATTTAGTTAAAAGCCTTTTATTTTATCGATTCAAAGAGATGAAGATAAATTTATTCCTTACAACACAAGCATGATCATAATTAGATATGGTTAAATAGGATTATCTTGTCTAAATATAATTTTTATGTAAAAAAATACCAAATTCCATTAATTAATACTAAGAACATTGGAGAAGAGAATCATGTAAAATTAGGTTACTAATTTTTTTTGCAGAACCAAAATATTTTGAAGACATTTTCAAGAAAATTCTACAAAACCCTATCATACAAATTTTTAATACCTAATATAATGACCATATCTACTTATATTTATCCGTTGAATGACTAACTTCATGAACTATGATAATATGAGTGTATTAAAGGCCTAATATTAATTATCATTTTAATAATTGCTATAACATATCTTCATGAAATATGGTGACATCATTTTTATGGTAATGAGATTATTTAAATATTGTATTTTCTTATAGCAATCTCAAAAGTACTTTAGTATGCTCATTTTTTACTGACTCAATTACGCTACTGTTAATTATAAAAAATGTTTATAAAACTTATTATTTTGCTTAAGTTTGTAAGGTAAAGGTATAATTATGTAGAAAGGTTGATAAGTTGGATATATTAGGATTTTACACTTTGTTATGATGCTTTAAGGCTGATAAATCTATTTTATTGAATGAAGTATAGTAAACTCTAGATCTTTTTTTCATAGTAAGAGGTTACTATGGTTTTTTACTCTTGTGCCTCAAGAATTGAAAGATTTATGATATGATCAAGTGCATGTAAATAATATTAAGTAATTAATTTTTTAACTATTATATATATATATATATATATATATATATATATATATATATATATAAGCATTCATTAAAATATCATGTTATTAAGATATAACGTATAGTTGTAGATACTTTGCATGCATGACTAACTCTATCTTTCTTTGTATAATATGACTTTGAAATGTGAATATTGGAAGTCATGTACATTATCATTCTTGGAATGTGTTATAAACCTTAAAATAATTTGATTATATTAATTTAATATTAGGTGGTACTTTATGATGTTGTAACATTCATTTTTACTTATGTTAAATATTTTTTTCCATTACAAAGTAGGAATGCTAAATTATAAACTAAATAGATTTGGTTGGATCTCATATGGAACTAGGTTAAGTTAATTTCTCATGACCAATCTTATAGAAAATTTCCTAATGAAGGTAGTTTAATATTATTAATGGGAAACCCTATTTTTAATTATTTCATCTATTATTTTCTCTCACAAAACACAAGTCTTCATAATCATAGCTAAATGGGTAATGATCAAAGAGACCTTGTTTAATGTTCTATAATTAATATTTTAATCTAATTAATGAATATTTAGTGCATAATTCATGACTCAATTATAAGAGGCATGCATATACCTGGTAAATAATGTGTGTCTTTAGCCTTATGGCTGCATTACCATGTTCTTAAACCTATTGGGCCATACCAATAAACACTATCATCATTGTTTTGCCCAAAAGAGGGTACAGGAAAGATGGGTTTAATTTTTATATATCCTTATTTTTGGTGCTAATTCCACAATTAAAAATTATTATCCCATGAAAAATTATTATATAAATCTTTCCAATTCATAGAAAGCCATGGTATGGTTACATAAGTATATTTTTTTTATCAGATATGGAATATGGTTCTATATAATGTTTTCTATGTTGGTAGTTTACCATGCACACTACCCTAAAACATCAATGCATGTTAAGTATCATTGGTATGGTGAGACTTAGTGGATTAAATTATGTAAGTGATGTAATTTAATTTTTGTATTTGATAAAACAAACTTTTACTAGATGAATAATTAGGTATAAATCCTAAACATATAGTTATATAAAATAATTTTTGTTTTGGGATTTTAGTGGTATGATAGTGGAGGAAATTATGGAAGTGATGTAGTTTAATTTTTGAATTTGATAAAACACACTTTTAATAGATGAACAATTAGGTATAAATCCTAAATATATAGTTATATAAAATAATTTTTGTTTTCTATGTTGGTAGTTTACCATGCACACTACCCTACAACATCAATGCATGTTAAGTATCATTGGTATGGTGAGACTTGGTGGAAGAAATTATGGGAGTGATGTAATTTATTTTTTTAAGCTAATAAAACACATTTTTAATAGATGAACAATTAATTATAAATCCTAAATTTATAGTTATATAAAATAACTTTTGTTTTGGGATTTTAGAGGGTATGATAGTGGTATCAGATTCTAGGTTTCTACCCTAGGGGTCTTTGGGTAGTTTTTTAAATAACTTTAACATGTGTTTCTTATTATGGTGAGATCAAAGACTAAAAGAGGTGGGGGTAGAAAAACCTATATAGGATGAAATAAATTATTGAGGAAAACAAATATAAATAAAACAAGGAAGGAAATTCCTTACTAATTAAAATGAGGACTTAAATAATGATGTCAAAGCCAATGGTAATGTAAATTCATATATTGAGGTTGATTTCAATGAATACAAAATACCATAGATGGAAAATGATAATATTTTGGTTAGTATATTTTAAGATGCTTAACACTATTCAAGATCAATGTATTACACAAGGAAATTATATGATTTTTAAATGACTTAACAATAAAAATAATGAAGTGGAAGAGAATATTGAAAACCAAGAGCTCTACTTGAAAATTCATCAGAGAGATAAAGGACCTCCCACTTAGAACTTATGTAGGGGAATAATTAGGTGATGTTTTGGAAACTTGGTTGGTGAAAATGTAGAATTGTTTCACTTTACATGATTGGAGATCTAATTTAAGCCTATCACATAATGGGTGATGTATAACTTTAGTGGAACAAAATATATGCAACTAAGGGATATGAACCTAAAAATATTACTTGGGAAACTCATGAAATGATATTATAGAAGAGGTATCCCAATGAAAAATATAATTAAAAAAATATTATAGCTACTAAAAAAATATGTGTTCGAATATGAGAATAAGTTTCTTAGCCTCTTACACTATGTGAACTACATGCATGATGCAAAAACTAAATTTACTAAGTTCAAACTATGATTATGTGATGTTTTGATGCATGATGTGAATACGACCAAGATAGGTAATCTTTTTTTCCCATTCAACCTTATCACCAGGATAAAAAGAAGGGAAAATCTTGCCTTATGTCTAGATGAGAGTTCTAAAATAGTACAAATCAAGAACAAAAATATAAGTATTTTATTCCACTTGATAGTAAGAACTTCAAGAGGTAGGATCAAAATAAGAATTTAGAGAAATTCAATAGAAAATATGATAAAGTTTACATCCAAAATAAAGGAAGCTCTAAGTCTTAAAACTTCCCAAACCATAATAATAATAAAATTTAGAAACATTTATATAAACATGGCAAAAAAAACATGTGCCAATTCAGTGCCCTTGTCTCCATGGGGATTAAATAAATGCTATAAATTTTATGATAATCACTATAATAGGGATTTCCCTAAGTTTCAAGGTAATCATTAAAAAAAAATGGTGTTTGAAACTACTGAAAATGAAAATGATAACTTGTAACCTACCCTAATTGAAACCTAATGTGTAATTTATAGTTTATCTTTTCATATTTCAATTTATTTAAGATAAATGAATAGTTTTATTTATCATTTCATTGCTCAATAATTTTTTTTAAAACCTATTATACTAAGGTAAGGATGGGAGATAAAGTTTGCCATAGGCATACAAATTATTATTTCAAAATTTTTAAATAAATTTGAACTTGAATTATATAATATATACCTAACACCCTTGTGATCCTATGATATGATCCTTGACATGGATTGGATATAATAAAATCAAGCCAACAATGACATTTTTGAAGGAAAATGTAGTTATTAGATGATCTAGGTAAATGCTAGAAATTTAGGGAATATTAAGACCATTTTATTACAAAATTATATCCTTGTAGTTGAAAAAGGTAAACTTAAAATTATATAATATTTATTCCATACAAATGGAAGAGATAAGGAAAGAGAACTTGAATTGAGAGACTATTATCTCCTATAATAAATTGGGGATGTATTTCTCAAGGAACTTATAGTCTTACTAAGGATAAGGGAGTTTTAATTCTCAATTAAAATTGTGCCTAGGTTTATAAATATCTCAAAGGTACAATATAGGATGAAATTTAATGACCTTAAAAATCTCAAGGTCTAATTTCCAAAGGTCATGAAAGAAGTTTGATCAAAGCAAGTGTTTTTCCATGGAGTGTTCTTGTTGTATTCATGAAGAATAAGGATTGAAAACTAAGAATTTACATTGGTTATAAGATAATTAATAAATAAAAAATAAATAATAGGTACCATACACATATAAATGATTACTTATTTGAATTAATGAAATGTGATGCAGTTTCTTCCAAACTAGACATTCTTTCAGGGTGCCATCATTGTAATTCAAGGAAGAATATGTGGACAATACTAACTTTAAAAATTTATACAACTAATATGAGTTAATTTTAATTCCATTTGGATTTAAAATTTATCTTTTAAAATACATAAATTATATGAACAATGCATTTATATTTTACATGGAATATTTTGTCTTTGTTTTCCTTTGATCTAAAATATGGACAAGTTCACAAGACATGTTTTCTAATTCATTTCCATTAATTCATTTTCTAATACACTTTTTCAAAAAAATTCATGTAAATAAAAATATTTTGTTAAGATATAATGGTATAATTAGTGATGGGATGCTTTGAGCATTCATGCACTGATGAAGTCAACAATTTAGAGCCTTTAAAACTTGGGGTTTCATTATAGATGATTAAAATATTGGTAAGTGTATGTGTGGTTTCTAAACCTCCTATATGATTGAATAAATGTTAATATTTTGTTGTGGTGATTGTGAAACTTCCATAGTTATTTGATTAAAGCAGTGGTTTCCCCACCCAATAAAATAATAAAACATGAGGACGGGAGTGGTTAAAAATAATTCTTCTTATTAATGGCCATTTGTTTGAAGTATTACAAGGTATAATAAAATAATTATAGTATAATTTTAAGGTATAAATGATTAGATAAGTCTATGATAATAATTTAAGTTAGATACATATTATGGTTTATAAGTTTAGGTAACTTTTAATGTTGTCTCATTGTCTCCTAGCTATGAATGGATGTTCCAATTGATATGGATCATGTTGAATTTTCTATGAATTCCAAGTTCTATGTGTAATCTTCAAATAGTGTAGTAATGAAATATTTATCCATTAATGCCATTTTTGGTACTCATTTGTATAATTTTTAATTATATAGTGGAATGATAGATCAAATTCCTCACCCACTATATTTTTTCCCATACTATGTTTCTCCAAGTCATATAATGTGTCCATTTTATGATTTTTCTTATATTATGATTTATTATTGTGTTAAATATAATACACATTTCATTTCTAAAATTAATTTATTTTTTATTTAGATTTCTAAGTAATTTAAAATAATAATCTATAAATCAATGTTGAGTTATGAGTATAAAATCTATATTAGTGTATTTCACAATGGAATATCTATATATTTTATAAATCATCATTTATAATATTATTATTTACTCAAGAATGAATCAAAACATAAAAAACACACCCTTTGTTTTGGAAAGGCTAATGAAGTAGAAGATTTATGGGAAACTTTCAAAATGTTCCTTATTTTATTATAATAACCATTTTTTGTTCTATATACTTCCAAAATAACTTGTTTTTGATCCTTCCAATATCAAATCTATCAAGTAGTGGTCTACTCAAAAAAATGTTCATAGAGTGAGAAGCTTTATGGGATTAGTTAGTTATAACTATAGATTTATTGAAAATTTCTCTAGATTATATAACCTAATCATCTCATTACAATGAAAATGGAATAAGTTGGTGTGGATATCATAGTGTTAAGAGGCCTTCCAAAATATTAAGCAATTATTGACTATTGAAACTACATTTAAAATTTTGTATCCAATTCACAAATTTTAGATTGGGATCGATGCTTCTCTTAATTGGTTTATTATAATCCTAACCCAAGATTATAGACTAGTTTCTTATGAGTCTTAAAAACATAGGTAGGATGAAAAATAATACCCTACTAATGATTTGTAACTAGTAGAAGTGGTTCATGAACTAAAACAATGTAAACATTTTCTTATTATAAAACCGTTCAAGGTAAAACCAAATAATCACAACCTATAACATCTTTATTATTTAGATGATTTTAATGTAAGGAATAAAAATAATTTGTAACTAATTATTAATTATAACATGGCAATCTCATAATTTAAGTGTAAATAAAAAAAGTATACTAATGCACTCAATAGATCTCTACTTATATATCTACCCTTTCAGTTTTGAGGTCAAATTTTAGAATTTTAACTCAATAACAACAACTAATTGATAAAATTTTTAAGTAAGTTGGCATAGAATTAACCAATGAACCTATGGAAATTTTTTTTCTATTTACTCCTTTTACTTAAATGGAATTTTAAGACATCAAGGGAAGATATACATTCCAATTTATAAAAAATTGAGTGAAAAAATATTATAGAAAGTTCATACTAAACCTAAATATGTACATCCTAGTGTCATTAATATGACACATGAACTTCATAAATTCTATTAATAGCCTTATTTAAATAAATATTTTGTTGCCTATGTGGAAAAAATCTTAGAATACTAGTGAGATAAAGTTAGGCATTATCATCTAGGTGGATTGATTTATCCTCATAATATGCTTAAGTATAAATGATCTATGATATTTATGGCCTTCACAAAAATATTTTCCAAATCTCAAGGCCAACATGACACTATCCTATTGGTGGTTGATAAATTCACCAAGGTATAATTTTTTATTTTAGAAAATCTAAAAGATGAGGTCCCCATATTTTATAAAATAGGTATTTCACCTTCAAAAAGTTATAAAATTAGTTATATTTAACCAATATATATTATTTACCTCAAGGTTTTGGTAAACCTTGATTATGCATTTGGATATTGGTTAATCTTTTTTCCCCTCATACTGTATTGAGACAAATGTTCAAGACAAAATATTAAACAAACTAATTTAAAGCATATTTAGGATGTATGTTATGGACCATCACACTAAGTGGGAAGTATAATTACACTCAGTTGAGATAAATTAAAATAATACCTACCATTATATTATAAATATGGATCCTTGTTAAGCCTTTTAAGGAAGCAAAATTTGAGATCCCTTTGGCTAGGAATGTTTTGAAAATAAGGATGTTATAGGACCTAAAACACTATGTTATTTTGATAGTGAACATGATATTATTCTTAAAATATTTAAGGAGTCCTACAATATGATAAATAACTATGTATATATGAAGAGAATATCTATAGAGTTATAAAAAGGGGTTTTTTTTTCTTAAAGTAAGACTTGGAAAAAATTTCATCAAATTTTAAAAATCCTCTAAACTAGGTCATTTCTTTGTCATCCCACTCTAAATTATTTAATAGATCAATTTCATCTCCTATTGTCTAGATTTTCCTCTTTATCTATCTAGGACACAAGATGTTTTTTCATACTACTTTTTTGAGGAAATATATATCTAAGATAAATTACATATTATGTTGGAACAATATATAGATGATGGAAAAAGAGAAAATATATCTAGGTTTTATCAAGATCTTGACCCATCACAACATTAATTTATGAAGCAATTATATATAGCATATGTAAGATGAATGTTGAAAAATTAGTGAGTGAAGCTCTACATGGGAAGATGATTTTTTTTACTAGCACCATTCTCACTTTTTTGTTTAGGAATAAATATGGCACACAATTTAAGGGAAGGAAGATGTATCATCTTAGGTTTAACCTAATAAATACGTATATATTTATCATCCTTGTTATAAAACTATTTGTTATTTTTGAGCTGATTTTTATTATTTACATATGCTTACTTGTATCTTTATAAATTTATATATCTTTGTGTTTTAATGATTTCATTTATTTATATTTTTTATATAATCAAAATAATTTTATATATTCATATTTTTCATTCAAATATTTTTGATGTTAATAATGAATGAGTCTAGAAAGAATAATTTTAAAGCTATATAGGAGAATGACATGTAACAATATGAGAGGTAAACTTGTTTCTTCCACATTTTTTGTTTATTGTCTTGTATTATGATTTAACATATAAAAATGTGTTTATTGATTAGTTATGATAAGTGTATTTAGTATTGATTCCTTGTGTGTATAAATAATACTAATTAAAGTTTGATTGTATTTCTCCTTGCATTTGAAGTTTCGAAATAATGATCAACATGTGTTGACACTTATCCTTGTTCTTGAGAGACTATGATGAATGGATAATATATTTTTATTGTAAATATAATTTAGATAAAATATAATGATAATATATATTATATTACAAGGTGAATTATACACATATACCCAAATTTATCCATGCCAATATTGACTTAGTAAGGAACTTGGTTTTGAATCTTTGTAAACAAGTTTTATTAATTTAAAGTTGAAATGATAGCCTAGGTGGATTCGACTTAGAAAACCAATGAAAATGGATATAAAATAAATATAAATAAAAGATATATTTTATACCTTCTTTGGATATGGATAAGTAGTGGGGATTATGGCACATTACTACCATGAAAACACATATTTATATTTTTGGTAGCCAATATTTCACAAAGCCACAAAAATATCGATGAAGTAATGTGGAAAGTGATGGCACATATATTTGAATAGATATTGAAATTTTTTGGAAAGAAAGTAGATAGGAAGTAAGGGATAAAGGAAAGGATTCATTATGGAATCATTTAGAAAATTTGGATTGATAAGTAAATCTTAAAGATGATAAATAATTTAGTTATTTTGTTTATTTTTATCCTCATTTTTGCACCTTATTAATTTATTGTTGTATAAATTCTCATGATGGTTGTCACAAGTATAAACTTGGGTAAGCATGTATATATAGGTGATAAAATGGAATATATGGGTGATATTATATGGTATCATATGCCTTTAAAAATCCTTTAATATCCTTCATTCCTTCAAAACCTTCTCATCCCCAACCTTGCTATCTACAATGACCTTGTTTTATTTTTAATTTTTAATTAACGATTTTCATGTGTTTAATTTTTTTTAAGTTGATTTTTAAATGGAAAATATTTTATATTTAAATCCATCCTCAAAGTCACTTTAATGTTATTTTATTATTTTCTTCCAATTCCATAGATGGTTTCAAAAACAATTTGGCATATATCCCATTAATGGTTATCATTAATGGTGAGTAGAATTCTAGACAATTGTGAGATCAATATGTTATTTTTTGTTTTCATATCTTCATTGATTATTTTTGAAAACCTAATAATAATTTTATGTAAATACATGGTGAAAATATTTCTTTGTGTGTATGTGTATCTCATTTATTGCATACACTTTTATAATGACATTATTTTAATTAGGAGACTGTTATATTACCATACTAAATTTTAGCATGGTAAACAAAACAAATTGAGGGATAATTTTACACATTACCATTTCATATAATGAGTATATATAAGAGTAATGAAGGATTTGAAGAGTAAACTTAGATGGATTTGTGATGTTTATTTATGAATACTTATATTAATTACAAGACTAATAGGTTTTATTTGATATCAATAAGATTTCTATTTTTATATTTATTATAATATTGGTATGAATATTATATTGACTCTTGGAATCATCTATCAAAAATTTAAAACCAAGGTGTTGTTATTTTAAACTAATTATTTTTTAAAACTTGACATGTATTTATAGAATATAAACCATGTTATTTTAGTTGATCTTTACATTATTAAAGTTGTCATTATGATCATACATTATTTACTTGTATTGTTTCATTATTTTCATGGTATGGAGGAGTATTTATTTCAATGTAGAGACTTATTTATAGTTTTAAAAACTAAATTTGATTGAATTTAAGTATTTCCTTGTTAGGGCTAGTTCACTTCATCGAATATAATTCTGACCATACTTAAACTCTTATTAATTTGTAGATTTTTTTTTTACTTATTTTATTTTCCTTTCAAATAAAAGTTAGATTATGTTTATTTAGATATATAACTATGCACCTTTTATAATTAACTTTATTGTGTTATTAGAATGGAAGATTTATTACATATAATCTTGAAGAGGGTATCCTAATTCCTTCTTTTCCCATAGTGCAAGTGAAAACTTAGTTGAATATATTTACACACTTATTTTGAATATGAGTTAACTCTTAGATATAAGGCAAAAATTAGTGAAATTTAAAATAGGTTGAAGACATTATCCTAAGTTATATACTTTATTGTATTTTTGGAAACATAACATAGAATAGAACTTATAGTATGCATGGCTTTATTTTGGATTCTAATTATTTATTATTTTAAGAATTGCGATAAAACAAAAAGAGGGTTGTTTATGGTGTTACCTTATGATTAATTTTACAATAGTGTTTAGAATGTTTGCTAGTATTATGGTTTATCTTGTAATGGAGTCATTTTTATAATTATCAAAACATTTATGGTTTATTATAATTTTAATTTATCAAATGTTTAAGCCTAGATTTTAAGAAAACCCAATTGAAATCATTATATAGATTTATTAATATTGGGATGTACACACTATATATTCATTTGAATAAATGAAATTAGGTTTAAATTTATCTTAATTACATTATAAAATGATAAAATCATAATTTTTAGGATGGCACGTCTCATTTTTATGGACTATATAAATTATTTTAGATTAATAAACATTTACTATGGCTGTTTTACTTTGAGTAAATTCCACGTGTCTAAAGGTAATGATTATGCAATTATATTTTCATAAATTGGAAAATAAACATAAATGTTAAATATTATCATGATGATTATAATGTTTTATTTTGACTATGTTTTTGAGGTGCTAACCTATTGACATCGAGATTGAGTGTGAATGAATGCAAGTACTCATCAAAGATGAGAACGTGGTTGAGGTAAAGATGTTCTAACCACTTAGAAAGAACTATCGGGATGGTTAACTCTGATGCACTCACACACTCACATAGTCTCATATTGCATTATTTTGAATGGTTTAATATGCATTATTGTGTGGATGATAAATTTGATGGATGTTTAGATACTTAGAAAATATTGTGTTTTAATTGCGATATTAAGTTCCTTTTGAATGCTTGATTTAGTCATGAATATTAATGTCTTTACATTTTATATTTTAAATGCTATAACTATGTTTTGAAATGATGTATATTATTAAATTGATGTATGATTCTATATTATTTAATCATAAAAGATTAATAAACATTTCTTATTTATTTAAATATGGATGACCATATTTAAATTAGATTTACTACAATTATAAATTTAAATTGCAATAATTATATATATATATATATATATAATTTAATCTAAATAATAAATAAATGTTTCTTATTTATTTAAATATGGATGAGCATATCTATCTAAATTATACTTACTATAATTATCAATTTAAATTGCAATAATTATATATAATTTTAAATACTTCTTGTGTGATTTAAGTGAATATTTTATTTAAAAAATAAATAAATTATATTAATAATACATATTATAATTAGAAATCTAATTAAAAGAAATAAAAGAATTATAATCTTGTCATGTTGTGACATGTAATAAATAAGTTTATTAAATTCTATTTATATAGGTTTTTCTATCATGCAAACTTGAATAAGACTCCATTAATAAAATAAATAAATAAATAAGCTAAAACTAATTTTAAAATACCAATAATAGTAGAGATTTAGAAATAAATAGGGGATGGCAGAAAGGAAAAAACACCCATCACATTTTTTTGCAACTACAGGGAGAAAAATAGAGATAATTTATCATTTCTCAATGAAATTTAAAACTGTAAGTTGTTTTAGAAAGCTAGAAAAGAGGGAAACAAAACTCAAAAATAATTTGAAGATATTCGTAGTAGTTAGTGAGTAGTTCACTAAAGAAGGAGGACATGATTTTATTTTTTGAAAAGTGATAGAGAGAAAGAGGATCAAGAACAATAGTAAAAAAAATTGACCTTTTGGCAAGCAGATATCCCTGGGTATTCTCCTTGTTTTTATTTTTATGATTTAAGGTTGCATATAACTATTAAAAAGAAAAAAAGGAAATTCTCTTTGAATGTTAAAATTGGGAGACATTATTGAATGGAAAGATTTTAACATTTATTTTTATTTTTCTTTAAAAAACCCTTTTAGACAATGATATATATATATATATATATATATATATATATATATATATATAAAGACCATAACTGGAATATAGACATAATAAATTATATAATGAATGATTGAATGATGTTTTTTTTATTATATTATAAAGATTTGTTTCCATGCTTGGTGCTTGAAAAAAGAAGTTACAACCAATTTAGAGGTGAAATGGGTCTATATTTTCTCTCTATTTATTTATTTATTATATCTATTTCTTGGATAAAATAGTAGATTTCATCTAGGAATGTGATTGGGTTACTTTTGGGATAGGATATCGAATGTGGATTATTAGAGATGGCTTCCTCTTTTCAAGAATTGCCTAGTTACTATGTTTTAAAGGTTTACATCTAAACGAGCTATCATTGAAATAAATAAACATTTTGTCTATAAAAATTATATATATATATATATATATATATATATATATATATCTACCACATCTTATAATGAGACAATCTACATTTTATTAATTAGAATTTCACATTAGACATTAGGTTGCATCAGGTGTTCCCACCTACCAGTTATTTCAGGTAGCTAGACATTTCATACAGGGCTAGGTTTCCTTTATGTCATGAAGGGATTTGGGGAAGTGTAATTACTTCATGGTTGGGTGGAAAAGTGCTTGAGCCATGTTCACATCTCTTGGATCTTATGAGAACCACTTGGTTTGGGGTGAATGGAGAGTGTATTGATTTATTTATACTTATTGTACATGATCATTGTAACTTGTATTTAGATATTTTATGGTATGAATTTCAATAAACTTTATATATTATTTTATATTGATTTCACTTGGATTGAGCATGAGATTTTTAAAGATTTTATGACTTTTATTGATTCATATTTATGAGATTTATCTTTTTCTTGTAATATTGTAAGTGAGTGGATTAATTACATCATTTTGCTTTTGATTATTTGTGATGTAATTTAAATTGATTATTTACTTTATTTAATTTATTTACTTTGGTGATGGTTTGAGTGGCTTTACATTTTGGTATCAAAGCTCTAGGTTAAACAATAGGGCCTCTTTTTGGGATTGTTATGCTAAGTTATGAACTTGATACATATTATTCATCATGAATACTAGAAACACTAATCATGGTGAAGGATTAGGAAGTGGTCAAAATGGAAGAAACTATGAAGGTGATAATAATAATCAAGGTGAAACATTGGACTATATTCTTGCTCTCTTGAATCAACAAGATACTAGAATTACTACCTGTTGACCCAATTTTGCCCCTCAGGCAAAATCTCGGTCACCTCCTACACTTGCTTCGCAGGCTAGTCATTTCAGGTTGCAAGATCCACCTTCAGGTTTCGACAGCGCCGTTGCAGAGCGAAAGGCAGTCTTCAAACGTCTAGGAGAGAAAGAGGAAAAAAGATGGAGTGTTCGACACTTAGGCAAACAGAGGGCAGGAAAAAATGTAGAGGGCAGCAAATTCGCCGCCCACTACAAGGGCGGGTAAAATGAGCCCACCTATAAAAAATATGCAGAGGGCAGCAAATTCACCGCCCACAACACAAGATGCTGTGGACATCGGCCGACGTCGGCACACTACATGAACCGACGTCGACAGAACCGCCGACGTCGGTAGAACAGCGACAGGCATAAAAGTTGGAAAAGCCCGCCCTAAGGCGGTGAAATAGAAAAGCCCGCCCTAAGGCAGTGAAATAGAAAAGCCCGCCCAAAGGTGGCGAAATGGAAAAGCCCGCCCTAAGGCGGTGAAATGGGAAAGTCTGCCTGTGGCGGAGAATTTGAAACCCCCGCCCTAAGGCGGTGAAATGGAAAACCCCGCCCCATGGCGGGGAAGGAGAAATTGCCGCCCGGAGTATAATACTGCCGACGTCGGTAGCTTTCACAAACCGATGTCGGCAATACAGCCACCGTCGGTAGCTTATTGGCTGACGTCGGCAAGTTTTCTATACAAAGTCCATGCAAAGGGCGGCAAAATCGCCGCCCACTACAAGGGCGGCAAAATTCACTTGCAGTGCACAAGAAAAAGCCCACCCAGCCGCCAAAGGAGACCAGCACGCAAAATGAGGTAGACTTGTGATGTCGTCAATAGTGTTTTTCATGCTTTTCAATGAAACTTCTCTTGGCTCTTCTGCTATAAATACACAGACTTAGCCATTTCTCAGGATCTTCCTGACTTTTGTAAAGAGCAATGCTCTGCACATTTTCCACCTGAATCAATAAGAATATAGTTTTACCTCTTTCTTGGATGGATACTCTGTGCATGTTCTCTATGTTTAATCTGTGTTCAGTCATTTCCTTTTAAATGCTCTCACAAGGTTTAAAATACTAATGTATCAGCTATCTACAGAATGTCAGTTTGCAGTTTACAGGTGAAGAGTTCCATCTAGGGTGCAGAAACAAAGGAGGTCACTTACAGTATGCATTCCACAGCATCTTGGTGAGTCCCTATTTCCTACATCTTTCTCTGAAACCTCCCTGTCATCCCAGCAACCTGGCCTTTTCTACCAAGTTTTAGTGTAGAGTATACTTGCATTTTTCTTGATTCTGAGATTGGATCTGGAAGGTCACTCCTTTATTTTGGTGTATCACCTCTTTTAGAGTAGGTTGTTTGCTTTCTTGCACTTCTTTCCCTTTTCATCCCCCCCCCAGTATACCTATATACCTATATTTTGCACTGCCTGAAACAAACATGATACATCAGAGGGAACTAGCCCATATCTAGAGACTCCCCTCTCCTGCTTTGCCGTCCCACAGGTGAGAGAGGGGTTTCCATGTTACGGGGAGAGGGCAGGAATCTACTTTCCTGTCGCTGGGTGCACTTTCCAGCGTCAACAATTTTGGCACGCCTGGTGGGACTCCTTTTTTCAACACAGTAGTATTTCAGGACTGATGCTGGTCCTGCTGCAATTATTTCAAAAAATTTCAGCATCTGGCGACTCCACTGGTAAGAGCTCAGTTCTTTATTTTTAAGACCAGTCACTTAAACTCCTATGCCAAAGGTTACCACAAGGTTAGCTTCAAGAGGAGTCCCCTTTGAGTTCATTGAACTACCTTTAAACTCTGCTAAAAGGCTCAGGTTTGAAAGAACTCGCCCTTATCCACTAGTAAACCCTCCTGGACTTGTTGCTGAAAATACCAACCCAACTCGGCCACAAATATAACTTGTCCCAGCCATGGCCTTGCCTTTTGCAGCTTTTCGTGGCGAGAGCCCTTTAAACCTCCCACGCTACGATCCGATCCCAGGAATAGCTCTAAAAAATGTGCCTTCTTTTGATGGAGTGGGACCTATTACAGCAGTTGAGCATATAAAAAATATTGCCAACCTTTGCAATATTCACAATGTAACAGAAGAGAATATTGCCATCAGACTGTTAGCCTTGTCTCTGAAAGGGAAAGCTCTCGACTGGTACGGCACCTTGCCTGTGAATTCTATACATTCCTGGAATGAATTGGGCACCCGTTTAACTGATCGTTTTGGGGAAAAAAGTGATGGCCTCTCTCTTGCAGAACAACTGACCACTATAAAGAGAGCTCCACACGAGTATATGCAGGACTTCAACACGCGATTTCAGAAGACTTGGGATAGAATTCCCGTCTTGGTAAGACTGACTCCTAGCTACGCTTTCTTATATTATCTAAAAGCTTTAAATAGTGACATCGCTATGATGATCCAATCTATGGGGGGACACATCCTGCCAGCTGCATACGACATAGCCATTACAGCCAAAAATTGTTTAATTCAAGCTGGAAAAATCACCCCTAGGCCTCATATGCCACTTTTCCCAGAATCGCTGCCCCCAATTCAGGCTGTCGCTCCTACAATTGCTCCCCTACCTATCATCGAGAAACCAGCGGCTTTTCAATCCAATGAATTAAATGAAGTTAAGGGCCTGTTGTAGAGCATGTCAAATGAACTTGTTGCCCTTAAAAGGCAGCAAGCTCAAAACCATAAGCCAAACCAAGGTTATCAAAATTACGGCCATGCTCCTAGACCCCCTTTTCCAAACTATAACCAAGGTCAGGGGCAGCTCACTACAACCAGGACTTATCAAAATTATAACTCAGGCCCTTCTTCGTCATCTAAAGCCATGGTGCCTACTCAGAACAATCTAGTGCAAGAGCAGCCATGTTGTTCAACCATAGGACAAAGTCAAGAGCAAGCCACCCACACAAACGATATGGTAAATTTTTTCCAAAATTCAAAAAATCAAGCTGCTAATTTCTCTCAGTTTTTTGAGTT
Organism: Torreya grandis; assembly: GCA_037957365.1. Classification (NCBI taxonomy): domain Eukaryota; kingdom Viridiplantae; phylum Streptophyta; class Pinopsida; order Cupressales; family Taxaceae; genus Torreya; species Torreya grandis. The sequence goes on along the minus strand of JARHVA010004448.1, from coordinate 1,515,288 downwards.
TCCAGCTCAGCCCAGCACGAGTAGCAATCAAACTCAGCCAGATTCTACCCTGATAAATCACGAAGAAGGTGAGTTATGTGCAATTAATCATGGGGGCGCTGCAAACAATCAAGTCGATTGCGTTGCAGCCAACACCAAATTTAAAAGAAGAGCAGTTGGAGAAGCGCGGGCTTCCCCTCAGACAGCAATGAATCCTCCACCACCCCCTTTTCAGAGGACCCCAATTCCTGGTCAATCGTCTGTACCTCCAGCTCCTCAGTCTATAGCTCCAGGTGGGATCAGCGCAAAGGAGAGCACGAAGGGAATCAGCCCCCAAGTTAATATAGTTGATCAAATGAAGAAATTGGATGTGAATATTTCTCTTTGGGATTCGTTGTCTCTTCCAGGACAAAAGGAGGTATTGAAGAAAGAATTGCATGAGCTAGATCGACAGGCCACCTTGCCAGACACTAATAACGTCTTGATGACAAATGGGTAGCCTTCTGCTCTAGGTCAGGTAAAGAAAGAAGAAAAGACTCCCCCTTTTTATGTATCTTTGATCATAGGAGAATTTTTAGTACACAATTGCATAATTGATAGCGGGGCCAGCACTTCAGTAATGCCTAAATGCATTGCTGATAAGATGGGGTTAAAGTACGAAGCAATGAATAGAGGAGTCTTGCAACTCGATGGAACACCTGCAAAGACAATCGGAGTCCTGAAGGGACTGAGTTTAACATTGCATTCCTGTCTGACATTCTCAATCCCCCAGGATATAGTGGTAGCAGACGTTCCTCCATATTTTGCAATATGTTTGTCTAGGGACTTTACGTCCAAGATAGGGGGCTATCTAGCAGCAAATTGGTCATACCTGGTTTTCAGAACCAAGTATGGAACTAAAGTGAAAATCAAATCTGAGCCACTCTACAAGGACCACTTAGAGCCCTATTCGCCTAAAGTAGTGAATGTCAGTTACACTATCATTGATCCAGAAGACTCTCAGACAGACAAATCTTCATCTTCTGCTCTTGAAGGAGTCATAGATTTACTCTTGGATGAGTGGGGAAGCGATAACTTCGAGCACGATCCTTACAAGTTTATTGAAGAAGTGGATCTTGGCATCTATTGCTTGCATGAAGAAAGTGCCATCATGCCCAATATAATGAAGGAAAATGAAGAAGACCCTGGCCTGTGGCAGCTATACTTCGACGGTTCCAGAAGCAAACTGGGTGCTGGCGGTGGGACAATGTTAATCTCCCCTTCCAAAGAAAGGTACTTTTCAGCTTTCCATTTCCAGTTTTCTTGTACATGTAACGTTGTAGAGTATGAGTCTTTGATTCACGGACTTGAGTGGGCAAGAAAAAGAGGGATCAAGAAATTGCAAATCCTGGGGGACAGTGAATTAATTGTGAACCAAATCAGAGGCCTAAACCTGACTAAGAACTCCTTACTGAAGTCTTACAAGCATAGAGTCTGGGACTTGATGGAGGATTTCCTTGCTCTTAACATTACTTCGATCCCTAGAGAACAGAATAAATAGGCTGATAGGTTGGCAGCTGTTGGTGCCCAATTTGATGTTCTGAAAGAAATAAGCAGGGGTTGTGGTTCGTGCCATTTAAAGGTGGTGGTTCGGCCTTCAATTCTAGATAATGTTACAAATTGGCAAGTCTTCGAAAGCGACCAATAGATAGCTCTTTTCTTGCAGGAAGAAGCCGAGTTTGTGGTCCACAATCAAGTGAAATTGCGGCAGCAATATGGAAATCAGATTGTTCAATTGAAGAACAATAAACTCCCTAAGGGTCTGGTCACACTTGAAAGTATTTTCAACGGAGAAGACCAACTAAGAGATGACAAAGCATGCATTACTACCAAAGAGGAGAATTATGAAAAAGTTGAAATCTTCAAGGACAAGTTGCTAGCTTTTGGTAAGGTCTGCACGTTTCAAGAAAGGCAAAATTTTATTCTGTTGTGTCAAGAGTTCGTCGACGTCTTCGCCTGGAACTATAGCGAATTGAAAGGCTTCAATCCAAGGCTCGCCCAGCACACTATTGAATTAGATGAAGGCGCAAAACCAGTCACACAAAAGCAGAGGCCTGTAAATCCGATGGTCGAGCTCCTTATGAAGAAAGAATTGGTCAAGTTGATTGAGTCTGGCATTACATTTCCGATCAAACATTCCTCATGGTTGGCCAATTTGGTTCCAGTTAGAAAGAAAAATGGGGAGATCAGGCTATGCGTCGATTTCAGAGACCTTAATAAAGTCTCTTTAAAAGATCATTATCCCCTTCCAAACATGGAGCAGATCCTCCAAAAGGTAACTGGTTCTGAACGTTTCTCCCTCCTGGATGGCTATTCGGGATATAATCAAATTCTGGTGCGAGACTCTGACCAATACAAAACATCCTTCACCACTAAATGGGGAATGTTCGCCTACCAGAAGATGCCTTTCGGGCTATCCAACGCTAGTGCTACTTTTCAGCGAGCCATGGACATGGCTTTCAGTGGTTTGATAAACAAGAACGTGCTGGTGTACCTCGATGATATAACGGTTTTCTCCAAAGAGGCAGGGCAACATATGAAGCACCTCAGACATATTTTTGAGAGGTGCAGGGAATTTGGCATCTCCCTAAATCTAAAGAAATGTGTATTTGCGGTTCATGAGGGGAAACTTCTTGGCCACATTGTGTCCAAGAAAGGTTTGTCTATTGACCCAGAAAGAGTCTGCTCCATTCTGGAGATGTCCCTACCAAAACACAAAAAAGGCCTTCAGAGTTTCTTTGGTAGGATAAATTTCATTCGGAGGTTCATTCTGAACTTTGCTGAAATAGTTAAACCCTTGACCTCCTTGCTAAAGAAGGGTGAGGAATTCAAATGGATGACGCCAAGGAAGGACAGCTTTGAAGCTATCAAATAGGCTCTGACCCAGGCTCCCGCTCTAATCAGCCCTGACTTCAATAAAGACCTCAATCTCTATACTTTCAGCAATGGAGAAGTAATATCTGCCATGCTTACCCAAGCAAACGGTGATGACCTCGAGCAGCCACTCGCCTTCTTCAGCCAGGGGTTGGAGGACTTCGAAACCAGGTACACCTATGTAGAGAAGCAAGTCTTGGCAGTAGTGCGCAGCTTGAAGAAATTCAGATATATGTTGTCAAATAGCAAAATCCATCTCATGGTTCCACATCCTGGCGTCAAGAATTTCTTGACCAATCGAGACTTAAACAAAAAAAGAGCAGGATGGATCACCAAGGTAATGGAGTACGACATAGACATCAAAATCACCAAGTTGGTGAGAGGAAGGGGCTTGTGTGAATAGCTAGCCGTAGATTTGAGACAAAGGGATGAAGACAGCTTGCTAATCCATGACGCAGCCACTGCAGAAGAACCAGCTGTCGTAAGAGATTGGACACTGGACATGAGGCGTTTCCTTCTTACAGGTGAATGTCCACAGAGTCTCGATAGGGCCGAAAGAAGGTATTTTAAACTTCAGTCCCTTCCCTATGTTTTGATTGACGAAATATTATTTAGGAAGGATCTCTCTGGGGTTCTCCTGAGATGCATTGACTCCAGTCATGCTGACAAGGTATTGGCTGAGTTTCACGATGGGCTGGCAGGCGGCCATTTTGCCCCTAAGACCACAGCAACAAAAATAATGAGAGCTGGCTATTTTTGGCCCACTCTCTTCAAGGATACCCATGCCTAGGTTAGAAAGTGTCAGAAGTGTGCACTCTTTGACGAAAAGCAGCGATTGGCTGCCATGCCCCTACAGCCCATTCAAATTGAACAACCATTCATGCAGTGGGGCCTAGATTTCGTAGGGATGATCAATCCTCCTTCTAGCGCTGGACATAAGTGGGTCCTGACTGCTACGGATTATTTCACTAGGTGGGTGGAAGCCATTGCTTTGAAAGAAGCAAATGAAAGCGCGGTCTTAGATTTCTATGAGGACTTAGTGACATGTTTTGGGGTCCCAGCCACTATAATCTCAGATAATGCCTTGGCTTTTTTGGGGACAAAAACTAGTGAATGGGCGCTAAGGTATGGTATATACCTCAGCACCTCGTCAAATTACTACCCGCAGGGGAATGGACTAGCTGAGTCCACTAACAAAAATTTGATCAAGATTATAAAGAGGACCATGGAAGGAAATCAGAGAACTTGGCATACCAAGTTGAAAACAGCTCTATGGGCCGATCGAATCACCCCAAAAAGGTCAATCGGAAATTCTCCATACACGCTTGTGTATGGAAGGGAAGCAAGGCTTCCTATCTCACTCGAATTGCCAGCACTAGACCTCGCTCATCAACTACAACTAGAAGAAGGAAACAGCATGGAGGTCAGATTGTGTGAACTAATGGAGCTCCAGGAAGTAAGGAATCAGGCCATGCTCTCTATGATCAATCACCAACATCAGGTGAAAAGACATTTCGACAAGAGGTCTTCGTCAAAAAATTTTGCTGAAGGAGACATTGTCCTAAAATGGGACGAGGATAGAGCTAAGCCTGGTAAACATGCAAAATTTGATGCCCTCTGGAGTGGTCCTTACATGATTACTCAGTGCAAGTAGCATAACGCATTCTAGCTCTCCAGGTTGGACGGCGAAGAATTGCGTATCCCAGTCAACGGGATACATCTGAAGCATTGCCACTAAATTTTGGTTCGGCTGTACATAGTTTTCCCTTGTTTTTCTTCCCTATTTTTCCCTAAGTGCAGTTTGCACAGTTAGTTGTTTTTTAGTCTTGTGTGTTTCCCTTTGCAGTGGGGGTAAATTCTGTATATTTTGATTCTGAGATATTTTGAGCTGTTGTAAACCATCTTCAAAGTGACCATCCGACTCCGCACCCAATGGATATGCAAGGCAACTGGGTTCTAAGCATAGCAGGCACGCTTCCCTCGTAAGTCACCAATTTGTTGACCCAATTTTGCCCCTCAGGCAAAATCTCAGTCACCTCCTACACTTGCTTCGCAGGCTAGTCATTTCAGGTTACAAGATCCACCTTCAGGTTTCGACAGCGCCGTTGCAGAGCGAAAGGCAGTCTTCAAACGTCTAGGAGAGAAAGAGGAAAAAAGTTGGAGTGTTCGACACTTAGGCAAACAGAGGGCAGGAAAAAATGTAGAGGGCAGCAAATTCACCGCCCACTACAAGGGCGGGTAAAATGAGCCCACCTACAAAAAATATGCAGAGGGCGGCAAATTCGTCGCCCACAACACAAGACGCCGTGGACATCGGCCGACGTCGGCAATATTGCCATCGTCGGCACACTACATGAACCGACGTCGGCAGAACTGCCGACGTCGGTAGAACAGCGGTAGGCATAAAAGTTGGAAAAGCCCGCCCTAAGGCGGTGAAATAGAAAAGCCCGCCCTAAGGCGGTGAAATAGAAAAGCCCGCCCAAAGGCGGCGAAATGGAAAAGCCCGCCCTAAGGCGGTGAAATGGGAAAGTCTGCCTATGGCGGAGAATTTGAAACCCCCGCCCTAAGGCGATGAAATGGAAAACCCCGCCCCATGGTGGGGAAGGAGAAATTGCCACCCAGAGTATAATACTGCCGACGTCGATAGCTTTCACAAACCGACGTCGGTAATACAGCGGCCGTCGGTAGCTTATCGGCCGACGTCGGCAAGTTTTCTATACAAAGTCCATGCAAAGGGCGGCAAAATCACCGCCCACTACAAGGGCGGCAAAATTCACTTGCAGTGCACAAGAAAAAGCCCACCCAGCCACCAGAGGAGACCAGCACGCAAAATGAGGCAGACTTGTGATGTCGTCAATAGTGTTTTTCACGCTTTTCAATGAAACTTCTCTTGGCTCTTCTGCTATAAATACACAGACTTAGCCATTTCTCAGGATCTTCCTGACTTTTGTAAAGAGCAATGCTCTGCACATTTTCCACTTGAATCAATAAGAATACAGTTTTACCTCTTTCTTGGATGGATACTCTGTGCATGTTCTCTATGTTTAATCTGTGTTCAGTCATTTCCTTTTAAATGCTCTCACAGGGTTTAAAATACTAATGTATCAGCTATCTACAGAATGTCAGTTTGTAGTTTACAGGTGAAGAGTTCCATCTAGGGTGCAGAAACAAAGGAGGTCACTTACAGTATGCATTCCACAGCATCTTGGTGAGTCCCTGTTTCCTACATCTTTCTCTGAAACCTCCCTGTCATCCCAGCAACCTGGCCTTTTCTACCAAGTTTCAGTGTAGAGTATACTTGCATTTTTCTTGATTCTGAGAGTGGATCTGGAAGGTCACTCCTTTATTTTGGTGTATCACCTCTTTTAGAGTAGGCTGTTTGCTTTCTTACACTTCTTTCCCTTTTCATCCCCCCCCAGTATACCTATATACCTATATTTTGCACTGCCTGAAACAAACAAGATACATCAGAGGGAACTAGCCCATATCTAGAGACTCCCCTCTCCTGCTTTGCCGTCCCATAGGTGAGAGAGGGGTTTCCATGTTACGGGGAGAGGGCAGGAATCTACTTTCCTGCTGCTGGGTGCACTTTCCAGCGTCAACACTACCCTTGAACAAGAAATCAGAGGGAGTCCTATAGGCCAAAATGCTACTGAGAACATAGGAGGTGTTAATGTAAATGAGAATTTGAGGATAGAAATTAAAGTTCCTGAGGTTGGGGTTAATGCTAAAAATAAATTAAAGATTGTAGAGGAGTTGGGAAAGGAACTCAAGAAGGTATCACCACCTAAATTTTATGGAAAGATAATTGGAGATGGATCTGAAGTATGAATAATAGAAATGGAGAAATACTTTAGGCTCTGAAAGTTTTCAAATCACATGAAGGCAATGTGGGGATCATAGAAGTTGACTGATGAAGCAACAACATGGTGGGACAATGAAAGGGTAGACAAAAATCTGTTACTTGGTGAAATAACATAGGATATTTTCTTGCAACTTTTTAAAAAAAGATGGTTACCATAGCTCTTCTTCTATCAAAAGATGGAGTTTTAGAATTTGGTTCAAAGAGGTATGTTTGTAACTAGTTATTAGGAGATGTTATCACATATACTTAAGTATGTTCCATAGTAATAGATAGATGAGAGATTTTAGATTAGGAATTTTAATTAGGCTTAAGGCCCTATATTGGAATATAGGTAGACATTCATAACCCACTCACTATGGATGCCTTTTTTGAGAAAATAATTAAACAAGAGAAGAAGTTACAACAAGTAACTAGTTACTATAAGTAGAGAGATGAAACTTTTACTAATAAGAGACCTCAAAATAATTAGAACTAGCAATGTAATTATGATTAGAATATCAATCAAGGTAATGGAAATCAATAGATCAAGAATTTGAAGAGAGGTAATAACTCTCAGGATGAAGATGGTGGAAACTAGTGTAGAGGAAACCAAAGAGGTGGTTATAACAACATAAACAACAACTAGAGGGAAATAACTAAATGACAAAAAAAACCTAAGGGTGGATCCTACATTTTTAGAGGAGAGCATTATGCAAATTCATGTCACAAAGATCAGCTAGAAGAGGAAACATAAATCACTAAGGAGCACTGTAACATTAGATTCATGTTGTAGTAGATAATTGGCAATCTAACTTTCAGGCAACACCTATTCAATTTCAAGGTAAGCTCTATGGACTACCTATCTCTATTTTAATTAACATTGGTGCAATAGAATGTTTTGTATATCCTAGAAGAGTATCTAAGTTATCAATTAGACCTGGGCATATGGCAATAGAGTAGAAAAGAGAGTAGACTCATGTCTAGCATGTAGTGAGTTAGAGCTTCCTAGTTTTTATATATAATTTGATCTGTATGTATCACCTTTAGGGTCTTATGATGTAATTTTGGAAATAAACTAATTAACTAAACATAATTCTCTGGTAAACTATGGAGACAAAGTTATTAGATGTTTGGATGACCTAGGAAATCAAGTTGAGATTAATGGATCAAAAAAACCCTTAGAGCTTAGACAAATCTCACCTATGTAATTGAATAAATCCAAGAGGAAATGGTGTGCCATTTATGTCATGCAAGTAAATAAACTTGACAAAGAAGATCCAATATTCAATGACTACCCAATCCTTACAGATTTTAGAGATGTATTCCCTATGGAGTTGATAGAGTTACCACCAAAGAGGGAATTTGAATTCTTAATTGATTTGCTACTAGGGACTAAGCCTCAATTGAAAGCACCCTATAGGATGACTACTATAGAAAAATATGAGCTTAAGACATAATTATATGAGTTGTTAAATCAAAGTTTCATTAGACTTAACATGTCACCATGGGGCACACTATTTATTTTTGTAAAGAAGGATAGTACTTTGAGATTATGCATTGATTCCATGATGCTTAATAAATCTAATATTAAGAAAAATTACCCACTCCCAAGAATAGATGAGCTCTTTGATCAGATGAAAGGAGATACATTTTTCTCAAAGATAGACCTTAGATCTGGCTATCACTAATTATATATTAAGGATGAGGACATATCTAAAATAGCTTTTAGGACTTGATATGGTCACTACAAGTTCATAGTGGTACCATTTGAGTTGAATAACTCTCCAATAACCTTCATGAATTTGATGAACAACATTTTCAAAGATTATTTAAATGATTTTGTGTTGATCTTCTTTGATGACATATTGATATATTCTAAATCAGTGGAAGAGCATTAAAGACATTTGAGGATAGTCTTACAATTTTTGAGAGAGTGAAATATTTATGGTAAACTATATAAGGGTACAATATTTCAAGATAAAGTGCACTATCTTGGTCATATGATCTCGATAGAAGGGATTAAAATTGATCTTGAGAAGATAAAGGTGATAATGGAATGACCTGCACCTCACAGTGTCATAAAAGTTAGAAGTTTTATGGGAATTGTGGGTTACTATAGAAAGTTTTTGGAATGTTTCTCAACTATAGTAGTACTAATTACCTCCCTAAAAAATAAGGGTAATAAGTTTGAATGGACATAAAGGTGTGAGTAAGCTTTCCAAGTGCTAAAGGAAAAGCTCACAACTGCTCCTATCTTGACCATACTAGATCCTAATGGTCACTTTACAATTATAATTGATGATTTAGGAGGAGTAGGAAGAGTGTTGATGTAGAATGAGCAAGTGGTTACATATGATTCAATAAATTTAAAGAAACATGAGTTTAACTATGCTCTACATGATCTTGAATTAGTTGTCATAGTTCATGTACTTCAGATGTGGAGGCATTATCTTCTAGGTAAGACCTTTGAGTTGAAGATAAATCATTTAGGGCTCAAGTATATATTTACTTAACCTAACCCTAATGCATGATAGAGAAGGTGGTTATAATTCCTTAATGAGCAAGACTTTGGAATTCAGTATATAAAAGGAAAGGAGAATAGATTAGTTGATGCTCTTAATATAAGACATTTGGTTTCCATGGTTACAATGAAAACCATTTGAATCAAAAATTAATTCAAAATCTTCAAGGGGATAAAAATTATGAAAAAGTAAAGCAAGCTTTGGAAGTAGACCCCTTAGATCATAGGTTTGATGGTTATGTGATTGAGTTAGATGGACTTTTGAGATTTTAGAGAAGGATGTATATTCCTAACTCAAGAGAGTTGAGGAAGTTGGTTCTTGAGGAGATCCACAATGCACCTTATTCAGGGCACCCTAGAGTGATCAATATGGTCAAAGGTTTGAGACATTTACACTTTTGACCTAGACTTAAGAAAGATGTGATAGAATTTGTGGCTTTATTTTTGGAATGCCAATGAGTCAAAGCTAAGCATGTGCATCTAGCAGGATTGTTGTACTTACATAATGTTCTTAAGCATAAGTGGAAAGTAATAAGTATGTATTTTATTCAGAGGTTTCCCATATCTAATAATAGTCATGATGTTATCTTAGTAGTCGTGGACAAGTTAACAAAGGTAGCACATTTTATTCTAGGAAATCTTTTAGATGGTTATATGCTTTTAGCTAAGAAGTTTGTTCAATAATTTTCAAATTGCATGGAGTACCTAAGATGATCATTTCATATCAAGACACTCGTATGACATCCAAAGTTTGGAAAACTCATAATGTAGCTTTGGTCACAAATTTGAATTTTAGTTCAGCATATCATCCTCAAATGGATGGTTAGATAGAAAGAGTCAATCAAGTTGTAGAAGATCTTCTCAGAATGTATTTTATGGATCAACAACATAAATGGGAGGAGTATCTTCCATTGGTAGAATTTACATACAACAATTCATACTATGAATCTTTAGGAATGGCACCATTTGAAGCTATTTATGGGCATAGGTGTCGAATACCTGTTAGTTGGGATAAGGTGGAGGATAAAATAATGAGTGATGTTGATATGTTAAGGGAAATGGATGATTAGATGAAGTTGATCAAAGGAAAATTGAAGAAATATTTAAATTTTTAGAAGATTTATGCAAAAAGAAATAGGATGCTTAGATAGTTCTTAGTTGGTGACAAAATATTCTTGAGGGTCAAATGTTAGAAGAGTTCAATTTTATTTGGAAAAGTATCCAAACTTACTCCTTATTTTGTAGGACCATTCGATGTCTTAGAAGTGATCAATATTGTAGCATATAGACTTGCTCTACCACCTATACCTTATAGAATCTATAATGATTTTCATGTCTCCTTGCTTAACTTTTATCATCCTAATGCATCACGTATTCTTGATTGGTGTGCTTTATAGGTTCAAGATCTAGGAGTGGTGCTAGTCGAGCCCACTCAAATCTTGGAGAGGTGCAATGTTAAGTTGTGAAAGAGAGATGTGATATAATATAAGGTCTAATGGGATAAGTTTTTAGAGGATAGTGTCACATGGGAGGATGCAAATGAGATTGATAGATCTCTTCCTCATATGAGGATATAACATATATTTCTTATTCATGCATGGATTATGATACTTTGATTAATTATTATTATTTTATGATACTTTGATACTTGTTGGTGGTTTATTGATACTTTATTATTTTATTATGTAATAAAACATTGGGATGATGTCTCTTCCAAGTGAGGAAGGATTCCACGTCTCATTTTTATGGACTATATAAATTATTTTAGATTAATAAACATTTACTATGGTAGTTTTACTTTGAGTAAATTCTACGTTTTTGAAGGTAGTTATTATATTTCCATAAATTGGAAAATAGATTTAAATATTAAATATTATTAAGATGATTATAATTTTTTATTTTTTTTATGTTTTTGAGGCACTAACCTATTGACATCAATATTGAGTGTAAATGAATGCAGGTACCCCTCCAAGATGAGAACATGGTTGAGGTAGAGATGTTCTAGCCACTTAGCAAGAATTGTTGGGCTGGTTAACTCTGATGCCCTCACACATTCACATGGTCTCATATTGAATTATTTTGAATGTTTTAATATGCATTATTGTGTGGATGATAAATGTGATGGATGGTTAGATACTTAGAAAATATTGTGTTTTAATTACGATAGTAAGTTCCTTTTGAATGCTTGATTTAGTCATGAATATTAATGCATTTACATTTTATATTTTAAATGATATAACTATGTTTTGAAATGACATATTTTATTAAATTGATGTATGGTTATATATTAATTAATCATAAATAATTAATAAATGTTTTCTATTTATTTAAATATGGATGACCATATCTAAATTAGACTTACTAAAATTATAAATTTAAATTGGAATAATTATATATATATATATATATATAATTTAACCATAAATAATTAATAAATGTTTCTTAGTTATTTAAATATGGATGACCATATCTAAATTAGATTTACTACAATTATAAATTTAAATTATATATATATATAATTTAATCATAAATAATTAATAAATATTTTTTATTTAAATATGGATGACCATATCTAAATTATACTTACTACAATTATAAATTTAAATTGCAATATATATATATATATACTTCTTTTGTGATTTAAGTGAATATTTTATTCAAAAATAAATAAACCATATTAACAATACATATTATAATTATAAATCTAATTAAAAGAAATAAAAGAATTATAATCTTGTCATGTAGTGACATGTAATAAATAAGCTTATTAAATTTTATTTATAGAAGTTTTTCTCTCATGCAAACTTGAACAAGACTCTATTGATTAAAAAAACAAACAAATAAGCTAAAAATAATTATAAAATAACCAATAATAATAGATATTTAGAAATAAATAGGAGATGACATAAATAAAAAGACACCTATCACATTTTTTTCCAACTACAGGTAGAAAAATTGTGATAACTTTGTCATTTCTCAACGAAATTTAAAACTATAAATTATTATGGAAAGCTAGAAAAGAGGGGGAAAAAAATGCTTTGAAAATATTTGTAGTAGTTAGTGAGTAGCTCAACAAAGAATAAGGATGCGATTTTATTTTTTGAACAACGATAGAGAGGAGGATCAACAACAACAGTAAAGAAATCAACCTTTTGGCAAGCACATATCCCTAAGTATTCTCCTTGTTTTTATTTTTATGATTTAAAGTTGCATATAACTCTTAAAAAGAAATAAAAAATCTCTTTGAATTTTAAAATTGGGAGACATTATTGAATGGAAAGAATTTAACATTTTTTTTTCATTTTCTTTAAAAAGCCTTTTTAGACAATTATATATATATATATATATATATATATATATATATATATATATATATATATATATATTAAAAGACCTTAACTAGAAAATAGACAATATAATAAATTGCATGAATGAATGATGTTATTTTTTAATTGTATTATAAAGGTGTGTTTTCATGATTGTTGTGTTGAAAAAAAGGAAATTACAATCAATTTATAGGTGAAATGGGTCGATATTTTCTCTTTATTCGGGGTGATTGGAGAGTATATTGATTATTTATACTTGTTCTACATGATCATTGTAACTTGTATTTGGATGTTTTATGGAATGAATTTCAATGTAATTTATATATTATTTTATAATGCTTTCACCTGGATTGAGCATGAGCTTTTGAAAGTTTTAATGACTTTTATTGATTCATATTTATGAGATTTATCTTTTTCTTATAATATTGTAAGTGAGCAGATTAATTACATCATTTTAATTTTGATTATTTTTTATGTTGTTATTTAAATGGATTATTTAATTTATTTACTTTAGTGATGGTTTTATTGGATTTACATAGGATCATATAGGTGTATTTAAGGCTTATTCTTCACAATCATTATGATTACTATGACAAAATATTTGTATGAAATGTGGTGGTATGATTACTACGATAATGATATTATTTACATACTTTATTTACTTATATCATAATTACAAGTAATTTAGTATGATCTTATTTTATCTTATTCTATATTTAATGGTTTAAACACAAATATAAATTGATATTAATTCAAATTGTATAGTTAATGTTTAAATTAATAAAATCTACATGTAACTACTAAAGTATGATTTTTTTACACTTAATATAAATATAAATGACCAAAAGGATAGTGTAGTTATATATTTTTTTGTTATATTATAGTATTTAATAGTGTAAAATCATCAATGATGCTCTAGAATGGGTCTGTGGTTTCTTAAATATAAAAAGTAATAGTCTAAAACTATTTGGAAGAATCTGATAATGCTTGGATTCTTATGGTAAGTGGAATCATATGATATATAAAGGATAAATCCCCATGATAATTAAAATACTATTCTAACACAAATAATTATGTATTTTTATAAATATATATTCCACTTAATTTTAAAGGCTTGTTCTTATGTGAAAATTTAGATTCCTCTACCTTCACCTTGAGACCCTAGCTCCAATTTTGACACTTACTTCACCTAAAAAAATGGGTTAGAAAGGATGGATTGAACTAACCTCAACTACCCCCCAAAATTGGTTGAGTTTTGCATACATTCTAATAGTTTAAAGAGGGCTCAAAATGTGCATATTTTACCAAACTAACTGTGTGTCTACTAAATGAGTGATATGCTAATATTACGTGCAATCATATTATATTTCAACACTTGAAAAAAAAATATGTTTTTTAACTTTAAATAATACATAAACTTACATTTATATTTTATCCTTCAAGGTTTTTTAATATTTGGATGCTTTATATAAGTGCCTCAAGGATGCACATATCTATTCCTTAGTGTGAAAGTCCTTATCTAAGTAGTTGCTAGATAAGAATAGGATTAGGTTTTATATGATTATATAAATGTATATCTAGGTAATTTACATTTTAAATGACATATGAAACATGTTGGAATAACTAAAAGATAAGTTTAGTTTAATGAAAATATTCATTAGAGAAAATGCAGATAGGTCTAGCCAAGGGAGATGGATCTAGTAATTATAACTATTTTACAATAGTTGGAATAGTCTAGGAAATAAGAAATAATTATCTTGATAATATTGATATTCTAAGGATAATTAACTATTTAGGAATAGAGTATGGATATCATATATGTTTTATGACATTGATTCAAGAAGGCATTAACCATAAATAGATATGTGGCTAGGGGAGAATGTGAGTAAGTATAAATTATTTATGCACAAGTCATGTATGATATTTTATTTAAAAAACTAATATTTTCAAGTGTCTAATACTAGATTTATATGTCTATATTTTACATAATAAATTTGGTACCTTAGTGTAACTACAGTGGGTGTCTTTAGGTATGTATTGATTATTGAGTTTTTTTCATGCAAAACTTGAAATTAAACATGTATAAATAAGTTCCCATTTATGATAAAAAATATGAAGCAACTATTGAAGATATTCAAAATGGAAATATAAAATAATGAATATACCTATAGGCACCTAAACTAAGAAGCTCTCTGGAATAATTAGAGAATGTAGTTATTATGACCTAAAGAGATGCCAATATTAAAACCATGGGTTGAATAATATTCCCCAATCATCATTAGATAAGGATAATTTATTAGAAGTTAAGTCACGTAAAAACTCAACTACACTACTCATTATAGTTTTCTAAGAATGGGACCCAAAATAGGTTCCAATAAATATGAGTAATATTGAGTATAATTGTGTACACTTAATTAATTTTGAATAAGTCTAACCTATTTTGAATCGTATATTTCATAAGAATTTAATATTTAGTTTGAGTATAGTTGAGTAAGTATGAGGAATTAGAATAACATAATATTCACTCAATAAAAATAAACCTAAGTAATCATGAGTAATCAAATGATATAATTTGTCACTAAATATGATAAGATATGTATTATGAGTCATATAACATGTTCCATAATATCATATTATCTATTAACTATCCACATATACCCCTAATATGATATACTATGTAATCTATGCCATGTAATCTATGCAGTAATGTCATTATATATGTAAATCATCGCTCATAATATTGTACAATTCCACATATTCCATGAATATGCCCCAAATATGATATATTTTACATTATAAGTCTTATAATTTATAATAAATTGTGCCAATCTATACCAATTTGAGTTAATCCACACTAATTTGATATTTTTTGTGCCCCAAATCATGAATTATCTATTTTTAAAGATTGAGTATCTAAGATAATACCAATGTGTATGATCCTATTTTTATGTGAGGATTTGATTTAGAAGCATCCAAGGTTTACGATGAATCTTTCATCACCCAAAAAATACTTTATTTTTTATAATTTGTTAATAATTGGTCTCACAACACATTCTTATTTTACATAGATCACATCAATCACACATGGGATTAATAAAGGTCACATGCCACATTGGTTAAAATTTTTATTCATGAATATAAAGTTTTAAAGCTATGTAAACAACCTTAATATTTCATTAAGTTATTAAGGGTATCATGAATCACAATTTTATCTAAGTTACAATGGTAGTGGTGACCACATTTATGTTTAACCCTAAAATGATGATCTAAGGATTTGGCGTTAGCCTTATATTTAATTTAAAGGGGTATATATAAAAGACAATGCAAAAGGGTTATAATTAGATCTACAATAGGATATTTGGGTACTAAAATTAGAGATAAAATATGCTAAATTTATAAAATTGAGAATAAACTAAATGTAGAAAGTATAACTAAGTTATTTATGGAGATGACAAAGAAGTAGTTTACTTAGCTAGTTATGATGCTAAGATAGTTTTGTATCTATAATAGATAAGAATTAGAATGTAATATGTTTCTAGAATAGTCATAAAATTCTAGATTAAGTGCCTTTAGAGTTATAGACACTTGTGTTAGCTTGGGATAATTGCATCAATGTTATTCTCTAAGTTTGATGCATTATACTATATAAAATACCTAATGGAAAAGGATGCAACCACCTAGATTATTTTGGATTTGTCTTCACCTTCACTCTGGTGTATTCAAATCTAGCTCATGGACTATTACTCCTCATGAAAGTGAAAAACCCTAATTCTTCATCTTCATAGTGACCTTGGGTAAAAATGGGTTAGTGGGAACATGGTGTTGATGTGACCCTAAATAACCCTTTATCAATGAAATATTCCTACATACCTAATACTCATAAGAGGACCTCAAACTGATGTAGTTTTCCCCTATGTGTTGTCTTGTGTGTGAATCATACAATATGTGGAAAGTAAGTACAATAGTGACCTAACTTATAACTTAGAAAATATATCTCTTTGGATAATCTTTAGATAATTTAGACCCATAGCTATGATGTCCCTATGAATGATATGGAAATAAGATAAAATAAGGAATATTTTATCAATTTAATGCTTGATTGAATGCTTTTATAAGTTTCCTTGGTCCCTTTTAGTCTTTTCTAGGTGAGGAATGAATAAGGGTTGATCTTGTATTTATATCAATCATTTTTTGGAATTAACTCACATTAAATCACTTAGGATTACCATTAATATAAGTTTCATTTGAAAAATATATGACTTTAGGTAAATGGACACTTGCATTAGAGCAGGACACTAGCATCATTGACACAAGAGTTTATACTTGGCATTAGTGTCTAGGGAGCAAGAAAGTATGTACAGGCTTAGAACTTATAGAGGTGGAAGAAAATTAAATTTTAAGCAATCTAGGAAAGATAGAAGGCTTGAATCATCAACATGAGACTATTCAAACTAAGAGATTAACTAAGGGGCATAAGATAGAAAAAATTTGAGAGTTACAAAAGTGGGAAAGGTCTAGGATTGAGAAGCAAAAATAGGGTTTGATTTTTCCAAGTGTACAAGATTGAGGTGCTATATAATCCATAAATATCATCTAAATTTCCCCCCTTTAATATAGTAATGAAATTTATATTTTAAAGGAAAGGAATGCATATCTGGGTATGCATAACACACCTTATCTTTATGTGTGCCCAACTTGAGTTCTTTACTAGTGATTAGCCTGCAACTAAGATCATGTTATAGTGTATAATCAGTGCATATAATTTATAATTGAAAGTACTTGAAAATGATTGAAATTGAAAGAGTAATATTTAGGAGTACACTTGTGTGTTTATATAACCACCTTACCTATTGGTAAGTTGATTTGAAAAATGTGTATCATTTTAAGGCTATAAAACTAAGATTAAGACACACACACGTATATATATGTTAATATGAAAAGTGAATATATATATATATATATATATATATATATATATATATATAGAGAGAGAGAGAGAGAGAGAGAGAGAGAGAGGTACATGTCCCCAAACTTGGAGTAAATGTGAGTTATCACTCTATATTTGAGATTATCTCAACCATACAACCCAAGAATACTAAAAACTTGATGAGGTTGGATGATACAATCAATTAATACTTAAAAAATTGGCAAGATTGAGTGATTTAATCATCTCAACCATACCAAAAATCAAACAAAATATTGTAATATAATAGTTCAATAATGTTTGTAAAAATTTGATTGGGATATTAGTATATAAAATTAAAAGATGTGGTAAGAGTCAATAAAATATTTTTGCAATCTAAAAAAGATTTGGATTTTACAATATTAGGCAAAAATTTCATAGAATATGTTCCTTATATTTGTCTCATGTTGAAACTATGTATAACAATGGTACTAATGTATATAATTATGCCACAAATATGAATTTGAATCATATAAATGTGTGTTTTTTCCAATTCAAAAAATTTAAAAGTGTGGACAATATAATTCTAATGCATGTCCCTAGT
This sequence comes from Torreya grandis, assembly GCA_037957365.1. Lineage (NCBI taxonomy): Eukaryota > Viridiplantae > Streptophyta > Pinopsida > Cupressales > Taxaceae > Torreya > Torreya grandis. Next base: position 1,497,198 of record JARHVA010004448.1, on the reverse strand, counting down.
ATGTATGAAAAAAATATAAAAATTGATATAAGTACCAATGTGGAGAGCATGTTTCCCAAAACATTCCCCCATTGTAATCTAGAAATGTTGGATATTATATAAGTGTGGAGAACATGCTTTCAAAACATGCCCCCACTAAATTTGAAAATTGTGCCAAGTGTGGAGAACATGCCTCTATGACATGAACCCATTTATATTCCCCCATTTGAGTTGATGGAAATATATGAACTGGTATTTAACTCACCTCAAAAGGATAAGACATCTATATAATCAGCGAATGGAACCATGTAGTATATATGAGAACATGTTTAGGTAGATATAGCATTGAATTATATACAACAATGTGATCACATGAAGGCCTAATATGCATTGTAAATATCATGTCAATGTCTAGGTAGTAAGAATACAAGATCAATAATAAAATCAAACACATACATAAGAGCAATCAAAATTAAGTCAAAATATAATGGTCCAAGGAGACTGCAAATAAGGGGCATGTTCAAATGCCACCCAGTCAAAAAGATATTACTTAGGCAAATGTCCATGAAATAAAAATGACATAAATGTCCATAAAATAAATAATGGCATATAAAAATGTCAAATAAATCATACATAGGCGTAGGGGTTATAAGTAAAGAAACATATTCAAATTTTGAAACAATGAATACAACAAAAAGGAAATACACTCAATGAAGTGCATAAAAGAAAAGATAAACAACCATCATAAACATGTCATAGTCTCCCATGGATCAAATGTGTTAGGAAAAAAAATGTCAAGTGTATAGCATATCAAGTACTTTATGTAATACATAATCATGGATAAAATCATGTATACTTACATATGTAAGCTCAAACATGATATGAAATGTGATCAATAAAAAATATAACACTTGTGTATCAAGATCAAAGAAGTAGATGCCCTTAATGTCCACATGACATTATTAGAGGGAAGGCCTAACATCTAAAATAGCAATAGATCATGTATTTATGTTTGTTTATATTACACTCAAATAAAAGTGTGACACAAATGTGTGTCTATATAATTAATTGAATATGTCATCCATCAACATGGAACTAACACATAGATGTCAAGGATCCAATAGAACATGTAGGTGCCAAATTTTTTTGTTTTATTTTTGATTTTTTTTTTTACTTTTTTTGGTATTTATTTTTGGAATATTTGAAAAGGAAATATCTTACTATGATTACATCCAATGGATGGTCATAAGTATCTCCCCACTATTACCCTAGTGTAATAATCTTGTGATGTTGTCGAAGAACATGCATAGGTTCAATATGTATCACTTTAGTATTGGTGATGCTCTCAATATGTAAAATATGACTCTGTGGTCATGAAATAGTAGTATGTGTAATAAGAATAGGGGTTTTTATAACCCATCATTGAGTGATTTATGGTTTATTTGGAATAATTATAATAGAAACATGTGTAGTTGAGTTGGATGTATAAACATGGTGTGTAGTAGATAGGGTCTTCATGGAATCCATTGTATGTTTATGATGTAATGGTCTCTTAAGCATTGGTAGACTATTAAATAGGATTACCTATTGCTTACCCTTTTATAGTGAATGAGCCTTATTATTCTTGTTAATTTGCTATCTAGGTATACGTTTCTCTTGTTAAAGAGGATGTTCATATGTAATTTTGAAAATTGTAACTACTAGATTGGCATTAATGTATTTCACACACCCATGTATTATAGAAAGAACTTCTTGAAGTGTATGGATCTAAGGTCTTCCAAATAACATATCAAAGATGTCTATGTAAATTATAACTAAAAAGGTAGTAACCACATGTGTGGTACCAACTTGTAAAGGTAGGTCAATCTCACCAAAAACCTTTTGGGAGGTCCCATCAAATGTTATAACTGATATATTAGAAGGATCAAAATCATGATGAGTATAGCCCAAGTGTGTATGTAATGTCATGGTGTATTTTTTTTTTCTTGTGCCATTATCAATCATAACACTATATAGAGGGTGTTTATCAAGGTATGATCGAATGAATAAAGAATTAATATAAGAGTCATCATCCTTAATCTCACTGCCATAAAAAAATAGAAGGTATATGAACCATAAGAGGTATATGTAATGTGTAAGTACAAATAATACCATATTGTGGGTGCCCATAATTGAATGGATTAGGATATGCATTATATGCCATTTACACTTCTAGTTCCATTTTATAATGGTCTTGAAAATAATTATCAAATATTTTCTATTTTTAGTGATCACCAGGTTGTGAATTTGATTCATGTGGAGGATCATCAAATGAAATATTTTGGTCATAAATAATATCTTGGATCTCATGCTTCAATTTAAATAATTTGTTTATATAATGCCTTAGTCTCTAATGATAATAATAATAAGCATTCACATCATATTCTTTTGGTAGTGGTTGACTCATATCAACCTCGATAAGATGAGGAAGAGATCTAAGATGAAACTCTAATAATTGCAAAAGCAATAAAGTTAGGGACTTAGGCAAATGGGAGAACTATCTCCTTGGTGATTATATAAGACACATTGATTAAGCTATTATAGAAATACATTAATTGTAGTAGTTTTTTCCTTTCTAGGTATAGGAGGCTTTACCCTATAACTTGGTTTGATTGTAAGATTAGTACTAGATATAGATGCAATTGGTGTGTTTGCTACATACTTGAGCTTATTTAATGAAATAAACTTCATCTCATGGTCTCGTACAACATGGTATAAGTCTAAAAAATGTTTTAACTTATTAAAAACAATGGACTCATGTAAAGGAATAAGTAAAATTTGCTTTAATATGTCTTGAGACTCTTTATCTACCATAGGATTGGTCATTTTAGCTTTCATTATCTTATATCTCAAGACATATTGATTTATAAGTTTATTTATTCCTTGTTTGATCATGTAAATTTAAGCATAGGAAATGTTTTTAGAAATATTGATATGAAACCGTGCTAAAATTTGATCTACAAGAGGTTTGAATGATTTCATAAATTGGAGACGTAAATCATAGAACAACCTCAAAGCATAGTCCTTGAGGCTTCTTTGAATTAATTTACTCAAAATTTTATCATTAGAGGCATAGTCAAGGAATAATGTATAAAATAATCAAAGATGTTTTTTAGGATCACCTTTGCCATTATAATATGGAAAATTAGATGGAATAAAACTAGTTGGAAAAGTATGAAAAGATATTGTTGGAAGCACAATCACTGAGAGGGGGGGATTAATCAATGTTTAGAACTTTCACTCACATGTAATTTAACATTTTTTTAACCATAAAAAGCAATATAATGATATATAAATGCATAAAAAACCAATCACATGAGCATGAGATAAGATCATAACACATAGAACACATATATAAGTGGGAAACACTCAAGGGGAATAGAACCCACTATGATTCCTACAAACAAGCTATTTTCCTATAATACAAAATATCAAATTATTTTGATCACCAACTCAACTTGGAGCACCAACCCCAATGAAGTCAAATACCCACTTGACTAGGATTTAGCAAGCACCCACTTAAAAAGAAGAAAAAACTCCCTAAGTGAATTAAAACAAACTCATCCCCTCATCACACTTTTTATCTACTATTATGGTCTCATTTCAAGACCTCCTTCTCCTCTCCAAGCAATATTTCATTCACTTCTATTGCCTACACACAAATATGCCTAAATTGCGTTGTAGATATACTATATTCATGGTTACACACCAATTAGTTAGCCATACAGCTTCAAACACTTAGTTAATCCATATAATATGTATTATATTAATTTAATAACATGATTCAAATGAATTTTGGACCCCTTTTTTTCTTCAATAACTCAATTAGGCCTCATTTCTCTTTTGGGCCTCATGGAGACCTAATTTCTTTAGGTCTATCTTCTTAGCATCAAATATTGATTTTATTGGGAATAAATGGACTTATACAACAATTTATAATCATTAAATCACTTATAATAAGACCTTTACTAACCTTGTCCATGTTTGGTTAGAACTGTATCTTTCATTCATACCATGAAACCTCTTTTAGGATAAACTATCCTATTAGGATTGTGTACCTTAAAAGTCTATCTTGAAAAATGAGACTTAATATTCCCTTAATTTATTTAATTATGAAAAAAAAACATGTATATATGTTCTCCATGACCTTGAGATAAATACTCAAGAACATCTTTTCAACTTACTCACTCAAAACTACCAATTTACCTTAAAGACCAGTCATGATGACTTAGACCTCAAACACCTATGCAAACACTTTCCATGACTCATAATTAATTTAATTATTCCTATGAGATCACTATACCATCATATTATATAAATATAATATGTTTTAATGAAAATATTAGTCTTGCATACTAATTTCTTGACCTAATATCACACTATCTTATCTGAACCAAACAAGTCAACTTGTGAGAAACTTTTTCACCATTTTCACTGACCTCAAAAACTTCTTCCAAGAATTAACATGACTTAAAGTTCATAAATAAATTATTCATGTGCTTTTTTTCATCAATATGACATGCTCATACCCTCAAATACATCTTCTCATTTCTACCTAGGTTTTACACTATTCACACCATTAGGCCTATCTGCAACTAGCTACCTTAGATGACTAACTTAACACACTTGAAGTATATAAAATATGTATAAACAATAATATACATGTATTATGAGTCTCTATCTTCTTCTCCCATTCATTTTATTTTCTTGACCAATGCAAATTTTAAGAGATATAATAACTTTTTAACAAATAAACATATATCTATGCATTTTCTCTCTCATCTAACCACCACTAGCTAGAGGTACCTAGGAGAGTTGAATACATTATAAAATAGTTTTTTTTAGTAATTTGAGACCATTATAGGATATTTTTAACAAGATATTACCCATCAAGTTATTATTATGGTTTTAGGGAGGTTTAACATAGGTTTTGGTGTCATTGATTGTTCATAGAGGAATTCCCATTAAATCCAAAAAAAATGCCTATATATCTTAGATAGGACCCTTTTTCATCTCTCTTTAACATCTTAGTTTCCCATACAGAGGTTACACATTCCAATGAATGTCTAAAATTTCTTCTCAGGACTTGAGACCTCATTCTATGAACTTGAAAAGGCTTAAAAAAATGTTTATTAAAATTTTCTTCAAACCAATGCCTCAAAATTTAACATGCTTATAAAAACATCTATTACCTTTTTCCATTCTCACATATGTATACTAGCCTTGAAATCTGATCTTCATAGCTCATTAGGCTAGGTAGGGTCTAAGAGAGGTCTAGGTGTAGGCTTATTTTGAAGGTTCTACCTCTATAGGTTTACCCTAAAACTCTCATGAGTGATCTAATGCCTCACATACATTATCAAATAGTTAAATGCAACCTTCACATGCTTGTTTTCATTAATTTTTATGCACATACTTCTTCATGTCATGACTAGGCTTCTTATGCAATTTTGACATCAATGACCTATACCTTCTTGCAACCATAAGGCATTAGTTTCCTTAAAATTATCTCTTTTTCCTTCAAATTCTCTTTCATGACAACATCCTTAAAATGAAAACACTCTCTCAATGCCCCTTGTCATATTAACACACTACCAACTAGGCTTAGTCACCTTTGACATCAACCTCATGTAAGATGCACCTTTGACATCAATGATAATATTCAATAATATCCCCCTTTGTCATTGATGGAAAACACTCTCAAAAATTTATCTCAACAAACAACCTCTCCCTCATTCTGAACTTTCTCCCTCTTTGATATAAATGATAAATTGATGTTTGCAATTTCTTGGATCACACCTCTTGTAATCAAAACACTCACTAGATAGTATTATAATTTTATGAGGCACTATAAAAACATGTTCCCCCTATCTCCATGCATACCTTATCAACACTAATCACCTACACTTGGAGCTAATGAACCACTTGATTAGCTCACTCTTTACACTTGACTTCCTTAATGACTATTAGGGGTAGGAACTATACCCAATTCATGTCTTAGGTGTTCAAATGTTGTCTTTAGATGTGGTTTGGTCAAAATGTCTATAATCTAATTATGTGTAGAAACATAATCAATTTTGACACTTTGTTCACTTACCTGATCTCTTAGGAAATGATACTTCATAGGAATGTGTTTATTTCTTGAATACATGATAGGGTTCTTTTAAATGCTTATAACACTTGCATTGTCATAATAGATAGGGTTATGACTATCATACTCAACCTTAAAGTATTTTAAGGTATGTCTCATCCATATGACTTGATTAGAACATGAAACTACTAAAATATACTTAGCCTCAAAATTGGATAATGCCACTGATGTTTACTTCTTGCTTATCCATGAAACTAGGCACCCACTTAAGAAGAAAGCTCCTCCACTAGTACTATTCCTATCATCTAGACTTCCTACCCAATATTTAGTTATACAGGCTATCAAATTGAACTCCTTGATCCTTGGATACCACACCCCAAACTCCATAGTCCCCTTGAGATACCTAAGTATCCTTTTGAATGCTTGCAAATGATTTTCCTTTAGGTCTACTTGAAATCTTCCCATAAGGCCTACTTCTTACATGATATCACATCTAGAGGTAGTGTCTTATATAGAAATTATAATAATTAACCTATATGATGTTTGATTGACCTTTTAAGACTCATCTTCCTTGATTAACTTACACCCTATAATCATAGGTGTGTTAACAACCTTACAATCTTCCATCTCAAATTTCTTCAACATCTCTCTTATGTACATGGCTTGTGAGATGAATATACCTTTTTCAAATTGAAATATTTTTAACCCAATAAAGAATGATATTTATCCTAGCATGGATATCTCTAACTCCTTATTCATCACATTTGCAAAGGCCTTGGTCATGTTCTTAAAGTTTAAACCAAAGATGATGTCATCCATATAGACAACTATAATCAATTGATGGTAATATTCTATCTTTATGTACATATTACTATTTACAACTCCTCTTTTGAATCCTTGATCCAATAGATACCTATCCAATCTAGCATACCAAGCTCTAGGAGCTTGATTTAGACCATAAAGAGCCTTTTTCAATCTATAAACATAGTCCTTGTTACCTAGTAGTGAAAAACCCTTAGGTTGATCTATGTATACCTCTTCTTCTAAGTTTTCATTTAAAAATGAATATTTGACATCCATATGGTACACCTTAAACCCTTTGAATCATTCATATGCTAGAAACAATGTGATTGCCTCCAATATTGCTACTAGTGCAGAGGTATCATCAAAGTCTACCCCTTTAAATTGTTCATATCCCTTGCATATGAATCTATCCTTATTCCTAGTGACTTCTCCATCTTCATTAAACTTGTTTCTAAACACCCATTTTGTGTCAATGACATTCTTATCTTTAGGCCTAAGAACTAGTTACCAAGTCTCATTCTTATATATTTGGTCTAACTACTCATTTATAACACCTATCCAAACCTTGTCTTTGATTGCTTCTACAAGGTTATTAATTTCAATCTTAGATAATAGAGCAACATTCTCTTTATTTAGTTTACTTACCACTCTTCTCCTTATTGTCACTAATTTGTGATTCAAGATGATCTTTTTGAATTTGTATTAAGGGGCCTTTAGAGTCTTGTCTTTTCTTAACTTATTCTTATTCCTCATCGATCTCTATTATTTACTCTTCATTATTTAAGTCCAAATTCTTTGATGTATCCTTTGACTATGAGTCTAATTTCCTTGTCTCATCAATCTTCACATTGGTGCTTTCCACTATCTTCTATAACCTATTGTTATAACATCTATAAGATGAGCTCACTAATGAATATCCCTTGAATATACTGTCATCAAACCTAGAATAATAATCACCTAAGTCTTCCTCATATTTTTTTATGAAACATTTACTCCCAAACACTCTAAAGTGTTCCACATTAGTAGTCTACCTTTTCACAATTCATAAGGGGTCTTATTGCCATTAATCCTTATCTATCCTCTATTCAAGATGTAGACTGTAGTGTTCACTACCTCTCTCCAGTATCCATAATCTAATGTTTAATAATTTATCATAGTTCTCGACATCTCTTGAACTATCCTATTCTTTATTTCCACTACCCCATTTTGTTGAAGTGTCCTAGATGGTGAGAACTATCTCCTTATTCCATAAACCTCACAAAAAACATCAAAATAATTAGACTAAAACTCTCCTCCTCTATCAGATCTTAGGCACATGATCTTCCCATTCTTATCATTCTCAAAAAGAGCCTTGAATGCCTTGAGCTTATCAAGAGCTTATGACTTTGATTTTAAGAATTCTACCCAAGTCATTCTTATGTAGTCATGTATGAGTAACATGAAGTATATATCTCCTTAAATAATTTGGATTATTGTAAGCCCATAGATATCAATGTGTATTAACTCCAAAGGTCTTGTAGTAGAGTAATCCTTGGACTAAAACCTTATTATGGTTTACTTACCATGTTGGCATGCCTTGCAAAGTATGTTTGTTAGTTTGGTAATCTTAGGCATGTTCTTCATAAACTTCTTTGTGATTATCTTGACCCTATTTTCAATCTATAGGTAGCCTAATATTATATGACATAACCAAATTTCATACATATTTCTCATAAAGCATCTATCCTTATTAATCTCATTTAAGACATATAGATTATTCTTAGTCTTCTTAGCATTTACAATTACCTTCCTGATTTGTCTCTCCTTAAATCATACCCTCTATCGTGGAATGTTAGTGTGTGCCATTGGTTGAAAATTTGACCTACATTAAGTAGGTTATGTTTAAAATGTTTCACCTATAACAAATTATTTGTATTGGTCATCTCATTGTCTAAAATCAAGATACCCTTGTCAATTATATTGGTAATAGTGTTATCTCCAAATCTTATTGTTCCTTCAACATTCTTCTTCAATGAGATGAACTTGTTTTTGTCTCCTATAATGTGGCTTGAGAAACCACTATCTATATATCATTTCATGCCTTAATCTTTAATGTGAAAGGCATTTTGAGCTAGCATATATTCTTCATCTTTAGTCTTCTTCTCCTCCTTCACCTTATCCACAGATTCTAACTTCATGATCCACTTCTCAATGGTATGACTATATACCCTTTTGTCTTGACTGACCTTTCTCATATGCCTCATATTTTAGTCCCTTAAAATATGTCCACTTTGATAAAGAATTATAGTATAGTATTCTACTTATACTATTGTAATGGACATTCACCGTATTCCTCCATGAGGAATTGATTCTTGCATAATGTTTACAATCCATAGCTCTATGTCCATATTTATTACATGAGAAATAATAACCATTTAATGAGTTTACATACCTTATCTATTTGATATTGAATGGTACACCTCTACCTTTTTTGTCTTTTGAAGTATTCAAGTTTTTATTGACTTGTTGATGATCAACTTGAGTCTCAAAATTTAGAGCTTATACATAGGTCTTTGAGGTTCAAATTTCCTTGTTCTCTTTTTGGTCTTATTTGAACCAAAGACCTATCTTATCATGTGGATACCTTTTACTACTCAAAATATCACCAAGAAATTTAGTACTTTTTTCAAATTTCTGATGTGTCTTCAACTTGACTATTGCCTAATCTAATTATGCCTTCAAGGAATCCATTTCAACTCCAAAATTGATGCATTCTTCCTCCTTGGTCTTAAGACTTGTAGTGAAAATTTTAATCTTAGTTTCTAAATATTTGATTATCTCCTCATTTTCATTGGTGTTGTTTCTTTGTCTCACTTCAAATAGATTGATTTGATCTTCATAACTCTTAACCAATGCTCTTAGTTTCTGATTCTTCCTTATTTGGGAATTCAACTCCTCTAGAGCACTCACTAGTTTTATCTCAAGGTTTAACTCAACCTCTTCTTCATCTAATTCTTCATCATCCATAATTATTTTTGCTTTTGATAAACCCTAATTATTTTTTTTCTATAGCCATGAATAAGTTTGCATTGTTATCATGGTCATTACTACCATCATTACTATCATATGTACTAGTGTCACTTACATTAGATGATATAATATATTATTTGGTATAGAAACTTCTCTTGTTCTTGAATGACCCTTTCTTTCCTTCATATTTCCTAAAACCCTTTTTTCTCTTATCATGCTTATAGACTTTCTTATCATCACCATGATGTTCATCATGTTCTCTTTCATGCTTAGTATTATCCTTGTTAGGGCATTTAGAGGCAAAGTGACCAATATTAATACATTTAAATCACTTGAATGGTAAATTTCCCTCATACTTACCTAAACCTTTCCTTATTTTTATAACAAATTTGGATTCTATCTTGTCATCATCAATGTTTATGTCAACATCATCCTTAACCTTATTACCTTGTGACTTTTTCTCAAATTTGAATGTAACTTCCTTCTTAGAAGGTCTTAGATCACTTTTTCTCATTTCATAGGTAGTCAAGATGCCATGAAGCTCATCCATCTGTAGTATGTTAAGATATTTTATCTCCTCCACATCATACACCTTTGAATCAAACTTAGATGTCAGGGATCTCAATATCTTTTGTACCACTATTGATTCTTACAACTTCTCTATTATACCTCTAATGATATTTACCAATTAATCTACTATTAATAGAAAAGATTCAACTATTTCATCCTCCTTCATTCACATACTCTCAAACTACCTTCGATGGGTCTATAACATTGCCAACTTGACCTTGTTGTCTCTTTCATAGATGGTCTATAACTTTTCCCAAATCCCTTTGGCTGTATCATAATGCCTTACCTTCACAAATTATACCTTTGAAAGACCACACAAGATGGAATTCATTTCCTTAGAGTTGTTCTAACTTGCCTTCATGCCTACTACATCAATTGGTGGTGTAGAATGTGGAGTGAAACCATCAAAAAGAGATTTTTATATGTCATATCCTAAAGACATTTTATAAGTATTCAATTTGATGATTTAAAATTCATAGTCATTCCTATGGAAGAGAGGATCCTTATTGGTTGATAAACCTCATTACCTGATGACTAGACATGATTGTATTTATAGGATATCCTTTAAGTTATTAGCCCTAATTCAGAGGACCAACTTATGATACCAATTATTGGAAGCACAATCACTAATTAGGGGAGTGAATCAATGTTTAAAAATTTCATTCACATGTACTTTAACATTCCCTGAACCATCAAAATAATATAATGATATAGAAATGCATAAATAACCAATCATATGAGCATCAAACATGAGCATAACACATAGAACACATATATGAGTGGGAAAACCTCGAGTGGAAGAAAACCCATTAGGATCCTTGAAAATGGAATACTATCCTATAATAAAAAATATATAAAATTCTATTGAGCACCAACTCAAATTGGAGCACCAAACCTAATGAAGTCAAGTACCCACTTGAATAGGCTTTAGTAAGCACCCACTCGCAAGGAAACACCAATTCCCTAAGTGACTTTGTACCAACTCATCCAAATAATCACACTTTTTCTCTATTATTATGGTCTCATTTCAAGACCTCCTTATTATCTCCAATAAATATTTCATTCACTTTTATTTCTTACACACAAATAGGCCTAAAATACCTTATATATATATATATAACTGTATTCATGGTCACACACCACTTAGTCAAACATATACCTTAAAAATATTAATTAATCTATATAATAAGTCTTATATTACTTTATTAACATGGTTTAAATTAAATTTGGACCCATTTTTGTCTCCAACAACTCAATTAGGCCTCATTTCTCTTTTAGGACTCATGGAGACCTAATTACATTAGGTCTATCTTCTTAGCATCAAAGTTTGATTTTATTGGAATTAGATGGCCTTCTTCAACAATTAAAAACCATTCAATTATTTATCATAATACCTAGAATAAGCTCATCCATGATTGGTTATACCTATATCTTTTTTTCATTCCATGAAACCTCTTTTAAGACAAATTGTCCTATTAGGCTTGTGTACCTCAAAAGTCTATCTTGAAAAATGAGGCTTAAAACACACTTAATTTATTGAATTATTAAAAAAAATGTATATATGTTATACATTACTTAATGGTTATCACCAATTACTTGTAACACTTTCACTTAGGAGATAAAGATTCAATATCATCTCTACAACTTACTCACTTAGGACTGCCAATTTACCTTAAAGACCAGTCATGATGACTTGGACGTCCAACACTTGTGTAGACACTTTCCATGATTAATAATGAATGTAGATGATACTATGAGGTAACTATACCATCCTAAAATATAAATATAATATGGTCTAATGGAAAATATTATTCTTGCAAACTAATTTCTTGACCTAATATCACACTGTCATATCTAAATTAGATAGGTCAAATTATGAGCAACTTTTTCACCATTTTCATTTACTTCAAAAAATTATTCCAAGAATTAACATGACCTAAAATTAATAAATAAATTATTCATTTAATTATTTTCATCAATATGACATGTTGACACCCTCAAAACCATCTTCTCATTTCTACCTGGGTTTTATATTATTCACAACATTAGGTCTGTCTATGACTAACTAACTTGGATGACCAAATTAACACACTTTAAGTTAAACCTATAAATAAACTATCATTTAAATTTATTATTATTTAATATCATATTATACCATATGCATACCTTACTTGAAATCTAATATTCATACCTCAATAGGCTAAGTAGGGTCTAAAATAGGGTCTAAGTGTAGGCTTAGTCTGAAGGTCCTCCCCTTAAAGGTTCACCCTGAAACTCTCATGAGTTATCCAATGCCTCACATACATGATAAAATAGTTTCATAAAACCTTCACATGCATGTGTTCATTCATTTTTATGTACATACCTCTTCATGTCATGACTAGGATCATGACTAGGCTTCCTATGCAATTTTGACATCAATGACCTATACCTTCATGCAACCATAAGGAATTAGTTTCCTTAAAATTATATATTTTTAATTAAAATTACATTTCATGAAAACATCCTTGCAATGAAAAAACTCTCTCAATTATCCTTATCACATCAACACACTACCAACTAGGCTTAGTCACCTTTGACATCAACCTCATGCAAGATGAGCCTTTGAAATTAATGAAAATATTTAACAGATATATCAAGTGAAAGAGGGTTATGTAACATATATTGTGAATTAATAGAATGATGAGAATCTCAATCATTTTTTAGTGATTATAACCTTGTCCTCTAAGGTATTTATAACTTGAAGGAGTGTTTGAACTATAGACATAGTGGGAATTAGATTATCAATTTGAGTAGTCACTAAAGGGGAAGTAAACATGGTCTGAGTAGTAATAGGTGAATACAATCCATTTTAACCACTTTTGTGTCTAAACTACATTCAAAACAAATTTATGTAATTGCATGCAAGTTTAACTAGAAATCTCTAACTGGACTAAATTTACCTATAAAACTACCAATATAACCAAAAATCACAATGATACATCCCTAATTGGGAAAATAGATAATTTTATATCATTTATTTTATCTAGTGCATCTTGAATTAAATCAACCCTTCACAAACATCTTTATAGGCCAACTCAGTGAATACTTGATTGACAAAGAAACATTTCAAAAGTTAACTTTCTCCTAATTTCTAATTAATCACCTTGATTAATTATCCTAATCATTAATCTAATAGGAAATTTCATGGATTTGGAATATCCCATTTTATTAAATTCAAAATTGATTTTTTACCTCACATAGGTGATGTCATAGGGTCAAGTAAATGGAATGGAGTAGATTGTGGGCAAGGTGGCTTATGACATGGACACTTACACTATTAAATATCTTACACCCCTCTTATACACTCTTCCCCTCTTACACACTCCAAGAGACTAATTACTACACTTTACTTCTAAAATGCCTTCCATATTCCAAAAGGTGTTAAATGGCATATCTTACACACTCCAAAAGTGTAATCATGGATTTTAAGATTGATCCTCAACCCTCCATATTAATATGAGATGAATGGTACATATTAGTTGAAGGAATATATAAATATCACTCTTACACCTATCATTTCATCTAGATTCCTAATGTGAACTTACTCTGCTAGATTATTTAGAGGAGCTTCATCAACTTTCTCATTCATGTCAAGCCAAAGCCAAGACCAAGTATAGAAAAGTAGATGTGTTACCCATACAAGGAATATACATCTATAAGTAAATCTCAACCTATTTAGATCAATTCTCAAACATATCTTCAAGGGAGGTAAAATTTTTGTTTTCATCTTTCCAATTTACATTTTTTATTTGTTAATCAGATAATTCAACCTAGGGAATAGGCTTGAGAAGTTATCTTCAAGATGTTTTGATTATTTCACTAACAATAGACTAACCTCTCTTGGATTCTTGATCTACATAAATGGAATGCCCAATGGGACATTTTTAAGGATTGGATGCATCCCACATCTTTTAGAATATTTACATTATTATAATTGGTATAATTAGCCTTCCAAACATGCCAATTCTCTTATTTTTCTTCTAAAATCTATTAAAGTATATTCAAGAGAAAATGATGAATTCATGATTGTATAATAGATAATTTGATAAATTCATCACAATAAATAGTGAAATCACTCAAAAAATTAAAAAAATCATTAAAAAATGGTGAAATTATCTTTAGGCCTTTTCTATTTTATGTTTTTTCTACAAAATAGAGAAATTGTTGATCTAAATAGTTAAATTATAACACCTAATGATGAAATCATTATTACAGTTTTATATGTTTTTCTTTTTAAAATTTTACATAGGTGAAATTATCATAGAGAATGGTGAAATCATCCAAATCATCAATGAAATTACGATCTAATAGTGAAATCATTTCTTCATTGCTATTTGTTTTGTCTTTTCCTATGTATTTGCAAAATTTTAGCTTTTAATAGCCAAATTTTCAAATGCATTATCAAAATTTTAGCATTTAATATCAAAATTATTAGACTTATTAGTGAAATTATATAGCCTAATTACAAAAATGTTTTCCTGATTTTATGTCTATTTTTTAATCTATAATGAAATCATCATCAACATCAGTGAGATCATCATCTTTTTTAGTGAAATTGAAATTAATAACAAAAAAATCATTTAAATTAGTATAAAAATCATCATGTTCAATGGTGAAACCATTTTGTATAAAATAGAAAGGCTTTAACAAATCCAAATTTGATGATCCTTTTGGATCAAAACAACTTGTATCAAACTTATAATCTTTTTATGCTATAATACCTTAGCCAAAGAATGGTGTTTTGAGTTGAATTAATCAATTTTACTTCACATTTATATTTGGTAATTAACATGAATACACACTTAAATTTGGTTTTAAAACACATATTCATATTCAAAGTTATTTACTTTCATGTAAGTTTTTTTATTACTTAATTATCTTGTGGGGTTTTTTTTATATGTATGCTCTCCCCTTTTGGGTGACTTAAAAATGCAAAAGTTTATATTTACCTTTACCCTATTTTTAATTTGACTTTGTGGGTGTATTTCATCACCTTCCAAAACTCTTTAGGGGTGTGATAACCTAGAAAGTTACATCTTAGCATTGTACCAAAATATACTTATCTAGTGGGGTCTATAAATTGGTAATGTTTCCATCATGACGACATAGATTTGTTCTTGCATAAAGTCATGTGAAGAAATTAACCATAAGGTTTTCTTTCCAATATCTTAGTTCAATATGTGGTACCCTAAAAAAGATAAATATTTTCAATGAGATTGAACTTATTTATTAATAGATTTGTGCCCATGTATCATGAGGTATATAGGGACCATATAGATAACCAATTGTAAAATAGTAATTAAACCCCAAATATGGTAGAACTTCACTAATAACCTTAAAATTAAAGTCATTGTGAAGGGACAAGACCCTATCATGAATGGACTAATCTTGGATTACTTCTTATATGCCTCTTTTTCTATAGACCATTCACTGATGTAGGGGTGCAAAGGTAACAACCCCTAAAGATCAACTTAATTGTAAAAACATTGAGATAGAAGGGGGATTCAAAACCCTACCAAAAATTTTAATAATTAAAACTTAAATTTTAAAATCCTCTCTCAAGGCAAGTGTTTCATAATTCTAAATGGATGTGATGAAAAACTATGTCAGTTATTAAATCTCCTCATAATGCTTGTGTATTTTTTCTTGATTATTATGTCGAGACCTTGTTTGTACTTGAGACCAAATCAAACAAACCAATTCCAAGTCCAAAACCATTTTATACACACATAATTAGGCATTATTATTCCAAAATTACAATTGAAGCTAAAGTGAAATGTTATAACTTGGTCTTAAACACCTTTCCTTGTTGGTCTAATCACACTATTAGGCTCCAAAAATTAAACCAATAGTCTTGTCAAAAACCATATTATCATTTCAAATCAAGTCAACTTTATTTTCAAAGATAAACCATGTTCCAAACATCTTATTCAAGTTATGTTGTTATGTCATTTATTTCATTTCAAATCAAGTGTCAATATTAAACCACCTTTTTTTCAAGATCAAACCAAGTCTACATTCCAAGTCTAATTGCAAATACCATTTCCAAGACCAAAATCCAATTATACTCCAATTGTGTTAAGACCATTTCATTTTAGAAGTTAAAAGTTATAAACCTAGTTAAAATATTTATTTACAATTTTAAACCAATACCAATTATTATTCCAACCTTTGTGTTTCAAAAATATTATAAAAGTGTCTCAAATATGCCAAGTTTCCTTTCTTTGTTCACAAAATGAAGTTTCTAATATCTAAACCTTTTCAAATCAAGGCCAAGTTAAATTCTTTTCCTAAGTAAAAACATTGAGTATTTATACTTGAATCCATCATCCCAAAACTTTTTGATTTATTCTTTAAAAATCACCTTTGAAATATTTACATTGATAAATCAATTGCCAAGTGATATTCCAAGGGAAGTCATGCACCTAGACAAAACATAGTTCTATGCATTCAAGACCATTTTAAGATGAATAATATAAATGTATACATGCCTAAGTACACACATAGTGGGGACATTTATATCTCCTCATTTTATGATAAGGTTGTTTAAAATCCTTATGGGTATGATCAACATGGAGAAGATGAAGAAAACCAATAATATCTTGCTCATGCACCATCTAATGTTGAAATTTAGTAACTTGAACCATACCTTCCAATTGTGTCACCTAATGTGTACCAAGGATAATATAAATCATACCTATCATATGTGCCTTTTGAGATTGAACATTAACTAAATCCAATGTATCTTGTTAATCTACCACCTGGTGATGAATATAGACAAGCTCAATTTAATTGACAACTATTTACCAATAAATCTGAACATATTATTAGGTTGTTGGAGATGGGTGAAAATTCTCCCCACCACCTATTTTTCCCATAGATTATTTATAATATTTGGTTATAACACCTGAATAAACACCTCTTATATTGATATATAACCAATATGCCTTTAGCCAAGAAGAAACTTTTATGCTAGCTTCTGGTCAATCTCTTGTTGTGTCAAACAAGGGGAAAGGTCAACTCATGGTTCATTCTTCTCAAGGAAAATTTCATGAAAATCAATTCCAACAAGATAAATAGGTTTTGACTAGTCTCACTAGCTCCCTCACTACATTGTATATTAAAAATCCACTTTTAGTGGAAGCTAACCCTTTAATGGAACAACCTTTAGATTTTCCTAATTAACCTATTTATAATCTAAATGTATTTTACACTAAAACATTAGTCGAGGATGTGTTTAACACACCCATAATTGAAACCAATTTAGAAACCAATCTAGATTCAAATCTACTTATATATCTACATAACATGTGGTGGATAGCTCCCAAGTAGCATATTTTAACCCACATCAAGTACTATCCAACATGAAACAAAATGTTATTCTATAGTCTCCATGAATTCCCCCTATGCCTTGAAATAATAAATTAAAAACCCATATGAGCTACAACAACACACTGTCAATCCCCCACTTCAAAAAGTGGCAACTAATCCCCCACATTAATAGGTGGTGACCAACATTCTAGTAAAAAAAAATAATCAATCCCTAACCAATATTGTCTAAACAACAACATGTTTTTATTAGTCAACCAATTACTACTTTAATTCAACAAGGAGCCTCTTCAAGCTAAAATAATGTTCCCTATAACCAATAACAAATTCCCCCTATATGTCTAATTATTAGGAATCAATAATAGGTTCCCCTTTGATCCCAACAAGTTTCATTTAATTCCCCACATAACATCCCTCCATTCATGCCTCAGTTCCCTTCAAATCAAAATTTCACTTAATATCAAGTGTCTTACCAAAAAACTAGTTCCCTATCAACAATACAACTCTACCCAAAGAATGTATATTCTTGGTATAACTAGCCACATTCACATTCCTCAATATTTTTTACTACCTCTTTATTTGTGTCAAGGTACCATACCTACAAATACCTAAAAAACATTTCCCACCTATTTTCATTCTAGCATGACATTTCAATACTTACAATAGGTCAAAGATGTGGTTTCTACTATTCAAGTAGGAAATCTAAGAAGTTTACATTGGATGACATATGTTCCTATATTTTTAAAATGATTTATCTCAAATACCTTTTTCATCACTTTGAGATGCCCAAGTTTGAAAAATACAAAGGAAAATATGATCCTAAGGAGTAAATGAAATAATTCTTTGTGGCATGTTAAGAAGTTACGTATATCCTTATATACTTGCTTAGCTTGTTCCCCTATAGTTTGATGGGACATGCTTTAGAATGGTTTCTTAGTCTACCCAAGAATTATATGGATAACTTTAATGATTTATTAGAAACATATTTACAACACTTATCTTTTAATTTAAAACATGAGTTGAAAATGGTGGACCTATGTCAGACTAAAAAAGAAGAGGAGAAATCTTTGACAATTATTTACAATGGTGGCACTCTCTAGCTAATTAAATTCAACATAATCTCCTTGACAAATAATTGGATATAATTTTGAATACAAATATTTAGTTTGATGTCACTCATAACTTTAAACATGTTTGTGCTAACACATTTGAAGAAGATATTGCCAAAGGGATACAAATTAAACAAGTCCTTATTGACAAAGGAATAATCAATATATTTTTTTAAACTGGGCCCAAAACAAGGCTTAAGCACAAGCTCTCACATAAGTACAAGAAATTACATCTAAAAAGCCTAATCCATTTAACAAAAATATAAATGTTGTAGGAGATAGGTTTATTGAATCATGTCATGTGAAAATGGTACAACCATCACCTATTCAAACAAACCCACCTAATCAACCTCATATTTTTCAAAGACTACATCTAAGAAGAGTCCATTATAATAACATATTTTTTAGTAATCTTGGCTAACCCATTGAGATGGTTTTATAAAAGTTAGTTTCCACCAAATTTATCATTTGGATAGTGCCAAAATCATTTCCCAAATATTAGCCTAAATTAAATTGGTATAATGAGAATGAATTTTGTGACTATTATTAGGTAAAAGGACATTTTATTCATAAATGTGTGCAACTTCACCATCTTATTCAATATTTACTTCAAAGTGGAGAGATATCATTGGATAATGTTACCATGACATCTAATCAAGAGTTGGGTATCTACCAAAACCCTTTTATATAACATAATGCCAACAATCAGAATAAACCTGCTCAAAATAAACATTAGTGATAATAAAAAGAACATCAAAACTAGAATCAAGGTCAAGATACCCATTATGGTTAGGTCAATTATTAAAGTGTCCCTTACAAATAAAATGTTGTAGGTCATATCACTACTAGAAAAATTTATACATTAAAATAAATCCTAATCCAAATGCCAAAAATACCCAAAGACCTTCACCATCTATTCTAGGACCTCCACCTCCATTTATCGATAATCCTCCTTTGGTTCATCATGGCCCAAATTCCAATCACAACAAAGAGTTACCATTTATTCCTTTATACCCCTTATTCTAATTACAGTAACCATACACTAACTCAAGGGTACACAATCACAACTTGACACCTAAATGTTACCATTCAATATCCTATACCTTCTTCCTAAAAAATCCTATTTAATGTCCTCTACCTCAAAATACCAATCTAATTACTCTTATTCAGGGCAAAATTTATGATATTATGGAATAATTATAAAAGACAACTATTTATATTTATATTTTATATAATTTTCATACATAAAATTTCCATAAAAATATATTGAATGAGTTGTTAAGCTAATCCAAAGTTCCAAGTGACATTGCACCAGATAAATTCCAAAAACTTATGAGTCATTTGGCTCCATGATAACAAATAACTTTTGATAAAATAGATATGTAATCCCTTAGACCTTTTCATAATAACCCACTTTATATATAATCAATAATTTCCTTTTATAAGGTCAAAAGAGTGATCATAGAGAATAATTTGGGGTTGAATATTGTAACTTTGAATCTGGTCAAACACTTGGCCCAAACATCAATAGATCTTAAGCCATATACCATTACCATCAAAGCTTATGATAATCATGACTGAGAATCTTAAGATACCATTTTTTTACCTATTATCTTTGGGATCTAACCCATGATACTCTATGCCATGTTATTGATTTAGAACTATCATATATGTTTTTCCTTGGGTGACCATAGATTCATGAAGTGCATGATGTAACTTTTACCCTTCATAAGTGTATCAATTTTCCCCATTTTAGACTATAAGTAACCATTCCTAGTGACTTTCATCCATATCAATTATATAAACATTTAGAAGCAAAGTATGAAAGTTATAACTATCACTTTGGCATAGAGCCTATTTTTTAAAAAGGACATGGAGATAGTTGATCAATTACTTCCACTTCATCTACCATACCTATATAATTAACCAATAATCTCATTGTTAAAGATAATAGTCTTGAGGAATATAAAATTGGTAATGCATTTCATATATACAAATTATCTAAGATGCCTAAAGCATATGATATGCCTGTGAAGCAAACTCCTAAAATGTAATGGCACAAGAAGGATAATTATTTTTAGATAAGACCTTTGGTGTTTATCAAAACTAGTTCTTAGGATTAATAATAGATTAAGGATGATGATGAGTCATGGATACAATGATGATTTTTCCACCTATTACCAAAATACAATGTATCCTATTATAAACTAGATAATGGATAATCATGCCTACAAGGGAAAAGTCCTTAGGGAAAAACAAGGACTTATTGAGATAGTATCATTTACCAAACATAAATTAACTCTAGGTATTGGATACAAATGTCACCCCATAGATATCGAGAGTGATTCTAATTTATCATCTGATATAAATAATGCTAATAATGAATTAAAGTCATGTAATAGCATCTATGATGAGTTGGATGATACCAATTTTCTTGAAACTAATACCATGTATACCATTACCACTATGCCATGTTATCCACATCTTTTCCTCCATCATCCCAAACTAATCTAATAGGATCAACAATATTCTTACATACCATTAGATGATTTTCAAAATGATGAGGTAATCTATGAACTTATGGGCCTTAGAGATAGTGTGCCACTTGGTGATCATAAATAGGGATTTAACATGGAACTAGACTTTGTTACTTATTTTGGAGAGTAGGAGAACTTCTTTGGTTATAAACAAAAAGAAAAATAAAACAAAACATTGAGGTCCCAAAGTGAAAACATCTTTGAGGCACTTTTAGACCAAGGTAAAAGTAAACAAAAAGACAAGTCCCATGGTGAAAACCTATTTCAGGTGCTATTGGATGGGGAATTTCACCCTCTTTTAAATAAATCTTATGACTCTTCTAGTTCCATAACTTCATGCCAATCAAGGATCAGTTCATAACAATAGCAAACATTTGATCAATTAGTTCAAGATTGTCAACATTTCTTTATTAAATGGCCTTTTCCAAACCTTGGTGATTCAGATTCTTCCTACTTCGGTGAACTAAATGATCTATTCAAGCCACTAAATGAATATGAATACCATTTTACTAATTTTTTTTACTATTTTACAATATGATTCCACACTTATTATGGAGGACACCACCAAAGTCAAAATTGGAACACCTACCAATCACAAATGTATTAAACTTGGATCATCCCTAACTGAAGAGGGATGTGAAATTATTGTTACCCCTATTTGGGATTTTTTTGACATTTTTTCATGGTGTTATTCATATATTTGAGAATTAAACCCCACATTAAGTGTGTATCACCTTGTTTTACACCCTCATGCAAAGTTGATCAAACAAAAATTGAGAAAAATGTACCCTGTCATAGCCATTCTTGTTAAGAAGTAATTATAAAAACTATAAGAGGTAAGGTGTATCAATATTATTGATTATTCAAAGTGAAATTATAACTTAGTCCATGTCAATAAGAAGCTAAAAGGATTACACTTATGCACTAAATTCAAAGATATCAATAAATCATGACCAAAAGATGATTTTCCTTTGCCTAATATTAATATGATCATAGATTCCATGACAGGGTATGAGATGCTATCTATTATGGATGTATTCTTAGGATAAAATGAGATTAAAATTATATTTAAGGACCAACACAAGACATTAGTCACCACTCTGTTGGGAACATTATGTTATCAAGTGATGTTATTTGTCCTCAAGAATGTATATGCCATATACCAGTGTGCCTTGGCTTTAATTTTCCATGACATGATTATAATATTTTTGAAGACTAAGTGTATGATATTTTGTAAAATATAAGACTAGATTAAGACATCCATATGTATAAAAAATAAACTTTGAAAGGATACATGAATACAAAGTTGGGATTAAACCTAAAAAGTGCATCTTTGGTAGTACTTTAGGAAAATTGTTAGGTTTTATTGCCTTTCATTAAGGCATTAAAGTTGATCTAGCCAAGATTAAGGCCATTAAAAAAATGCTTCCACATTAAAATATCAAATAGCTCTATAGTCTACAGGGCAAACTATAATCTATCAAACTGTTTATTTCTTAGTTGGAAACATATGTCATCCCTTCACTCATCTTATAAATAAAGGTACCATTTTCTAATGGAATATTGATTATCATAAATATTTTGAACAAGTAAAATAATATTTGTACAATCCACCTATTATAGCTCCACTTACACCTAGAAATCCATCGCTTCTTTATATCTCAATGACTAACTATTCCTTTTGGGAAATCCTAGCATAACATAATGATCAAGGAAAAGAACAAGAAATATATTATTTGAGCCATACATTAGTTTCGTTTGAACATAATTACAACTCCATTGAAAAATAATTTTTATCCATGGTATTTGCAACCCAAAAATTATGTCATTATATGCTAAACAACAAGACCATAATTATCACCAAAGTGGACCCACTCAAATATCTACTTTCCAAGACAACTTTGATTGGTTGTATAGATAAGTGGATCATGCTATTGAGTGAATTTGATATTAAATATGTTCATAAAAATTCCATTAAGGGGAAGGCACTTGTAGATAAACTTACCAAAGCACCCTTGTCAGATACCAAGCTACTTTTTTAAATTTTATTAATAAGTTAATCATAACTCTCGATGACACTTCTATGCCTCAATAGTGGACCTTGTATTTGATGGTACCTATACTTATCATTGATTAGGATTTGATATTATCTTCATTATACCATAGGGGATCTCATTCCAAGGAATTTCACATTGGTTTCACTTGTAACAAAAATATTATAGAATTTGAGGCACTCATTGTAAGGATTCATTTAGTGGTATAATAGAACATCAAGCATTTACATGTTCATGGAAATTCTTAACTAATTATTAACTCAATAATATAGTAATAACAGACAAAAGAATAAAAAATTATTCCTTATAAGAATATGGTGGATTATCTTAAGTATAAACTTGAATGAATTAAATTTGAATCAATTCTAAGAGCTAGTAATAGAACTATCAATGCAATCACAATAATTGGCTCCATAATAGCATTTAATGATCATGTTATTGATTACCATTTTTTTAATTGAACATATCTTAAAGCCAACCCATGAACATTTGGAATATGAAATTGTATGTGATATTTTTGATCCTAGCTTACCTTGGTACTCTGATATATATGCCTACCTCCATGACAATATTATTTCTTCTAACCTTTCCCATAAAAAAAAAAAAATTATTCATCCATTCCACTTCTCGTTATACTATTATTTCTACCACTCTCTATCTTAAAAGATACGATGGAATTTTAATTCACTATTTAACTTTGGAAAAATACATATTAAATCCTAAAAAAGTGCATGAAGGTGTTTTTTGGGCCCACATAGGTGACTTGGTCCTTTCTAAGAATCTCCTATGTATAAGGTATTACTAGCCCACTATGGAAGCTGATGCATGTGCATATGTAAAAAATGTGTGGCTTGTCAAAAGTATGCCAATATCATTCATGCACTTGCTTTTCCACTTCATCTAATCATTATGTCATGTATATTTTATATGTGGGGACTTGATCTCATAGGTAAAATCAATATGAATTCATTATATAGACATAAACATATCCTTACTATAATTGAATACTTAACTAAATGGGTTGAATCCATTCCCCTCACTTAGGTAATAGGTAAGAAGATATCCAAGTTCATCCTCAACCATCTTATTTTCCAATTTGGCATTCCATATGATCTCATTTTTTTTTAATGGTGAC
>JARHVA010004448.1:1450000-1467500 GCA_037957365.1 Torreya grandis | reverse complement strand
GCCTTCCATACTCCAAAAGGCCTTAAATAGCATATCTTGTAGACTCCAAAGGTGTAATCATGGATTTGAGGATTGATCTTCAGCCCTCCATATTGAAATGAGATGAATAGTCCATATCAATTTAGGTAATCTATAAATATAACTCTCTTTTCTCATTTCATCAATCTTCCTAATGTAAACTTACTCTTCTAGATTATTCTAAGATTCTTTAACAACTTTATCTCTCATGTTGAGCCAAAGTGAAGACCAAGTGTAGATAAGGAGAGGTGATCCCTATGAAATTAATCAAGCATTGATGAAAACTTTTACATATACAAGTTGAGCTCAACCATTTTAGATATTTTTTTTAACACATATTCAAGGGGGCTAAATGTGCTATTTTTATCTTTCCAATTTGCATTTCTTGTTTATTAATCACATATATCAACCTATGGATTAAGCTTGATAAGTTGTCTTTAATTTTTTTTTTCACTAATAATTGACTAACCTCTCTTGGATTTTTGAGCTAGAACAGGTATTAAAACCATCATTTGAGTTAAAATATTTTTTAATTCCATGGTAGATGTAGGAATAGTTGTTTTAGGAAATAAAGGTTTAAACAAATAATCCATGCCCCCACTAGATGTATTATGTTGTAATGTGTTCAAGGGGAGGGATGTTTCAACTATACCTTTTAAGATTTTTGTTTCTAGTATAGTTTTTAGGATCTCATCAATATATTAATGGTTTTGATGAATATGTTCATGAAACAATGTAATTATTTACACCTAATCATGTTCTATTTTCTCACTTTCATTTGTTTCATGATTTTCATTATCAAAATTTTATTTTTATGATAACCTCATCAATATTTTTTTCATTGTCAATATGAGTATCATCATGATCCATAGTATGATATACCTCATTGGTTTGAGACATCATATATTGTATGTGGGGAAGGTCAATGTGTATAATAGGCACAACTCTCAATTTGTGAATATGCCTAGGTTGTATGAAAAATAATATAAGTAGGAAATGAAAAAGTACATAATATAAAACCCTAGCCAACTAAAAACTCTAGGAATCAAAAATGTTTACATTCATATGAATTAGATTCATGTCAAGTTCACCAAATATTTAACCCTCAACTGATGATATAAGGATTTGGTGTTATCCTTAGATTGCCTTTAAAGTGGTATTTAGAAATGACAATACACAAGGCTGATAATCAAATCTACACCATACCAATTGGGTGCTAAACTTAGATATAACATATTCTAAATTTATAAAACTAAGAACAAAATAAGTATAGAAAGTAAAACTAATCTATGTATAGAAATGATAAAAAAATAATGTAATTTTTTGGTTCTAATGCTAATAGATTCCTTCATCTATAACAAGTAATAATTAGACTGGAAGATGATTTTAGAATAGTTGTCAAGTTTTAGATTAAGTGCCTCTAGAGATTTAGACACTTGAATTAGCCTGGGATAGTTGTGGCAATGTTATTGTCTAGGTTCAAGGTAGGTGTCCTATATTTAATACCTACTAGAAAAGGATGTGACCACTTGCATGCTTCTAAGTTTGTATTAACCTTTAATTTTGTGTATTCATATCTGGCTCATGGACTGTCACTCCTCATGAAATTTCAAAACACTATTTCTTCATATTCATAGTGACCTTGGGGAAAATGGCTTAGTGGGCACATGGCTTCAAGATAACCCTAAATACACCTATGTCAATGAATACTGCCTACATATCCAATAATTTGAAGAGGGCCTCAAACTAATTTAGTTCTCACCTACATTTTGGATTGTGTGTAAATCATGCAATATGTGAAAATTAAGTACAATAGTGACCTAGCTTGTCACTTGGAAAATATATCTTTTGGTTTGATATTTCTATACGTCAAATTTATAAATGTTCTATCCTTATGACTAATATGGAAATATAATAAAATAGGGAATCTTTGCTTAATTTAATGCTTAATTAAATGCTTTTGATAAGTTACCTAGGTCTCTTTTAGTCTTTTCTAGGTGAAGAATGAATGAGGGTTGATCTTTTATTTATATAAATCCCTTTGGGTAAGTAACTCACATTAAATCACTTAGACTAACCTTTATGATACATTTCATTTGCAAAGTATATGACTTTAGGGTATTGAATACATGTGTCAGAGTAGGACACTTGTGTTGACATAAGTGTCTATCTCAAATACTAGTGTCAAGGGAGTATGAAAGTAGGTATAAGATCAGAACATGTAGAGGTGGAAGATAAATTACATTTTAAGCATTCTAAGCAAGATATAAGGCTTGAACCATCAACATAAGATTAGTCAGACTAAGATATAGGCCAAGGGGCACAAGATAGAATAAATGTGAGATTTACATAAGTGGGAAAGATCTAGGACTAAGAGGAACAACCAACATCTAAGTTTTCAAAGTGTACAAGATTAATGTGCTATATTCCATAAATATCATCTACAATTTCTTATGTCATTATAATTACTATTCTATGCTACTTTTTTGTGGATTAATTATTTGAGTTTGTAGGATGATGGTTTGATGGACATCAATTTTATCTTTAAGTTCATGGAGGACAATTATGAATTATCAAATAATTAATCATTTTTATAGATTCCACAACATTATTTAAACTCATGATTAACTTAATAAATCCCATGAGTCCATGAAAAGAGGGTAGGTGTCATATTTAAAAGTGGCTTAAAAATGGACTATTGACATGCTTAGAAACATTTCAAAAAATGGATATATTTCATGCTCAAAATAAAACATAAAGGCCATGTTATTTTTTATTCCCAAAGGAGTCTAAAGACATCATTACATAGTCTTTGACTCTATGAAAAGTGACACATGTCAACACCACAATTTGAAGATGGACCATTTTGTGTTAATTTTAATGTTTATATGTTTTAATGGATAATTCCAATGCATCCACAAGGAAAATAACAACCACAATAATGGATAATTTAGATTATAATATGTAAGGAAAATGATATATTAACACATGGCATTGTCATGGCCTACTCAAAATCATAGTTCATTTTAGTGATAATTAAAGAAAGGTAAAATATAGATCTTTGAAAATGCATAATTTTTACATGGAAAAATGAAATTTGAAATATAGGAAATAATTGAAAAAATATAGAAGAGAACATTAAGTTTGTTGTCAAAATTAAATAATCACAATGTGTTTGATTTTTTCCAAAAATAATTTATGGTTGTGATAGATAGAAAATAGAACTTAATACTAAGAGACTAAACAAGTAATCAACTCCTTATTCAATAGAGATTGAATGAAATAACAAGATAAATATGTAATTTACCTTCCACATTACCAAAAAAATTGAATGAATTCTACTTTAATTGACTTAGATTTTATCTTGCAAGTGTGTATGTGGATGCTCAATTCATTCTCCAAATAAGAAGTGAATCTTAGTAGTGTAAAGATACATAGTCTTGTTGACTCTCAATAGATGCACAAGGTAATTTTGATATAAATTTGGTAGCTTGACAATGGATTTTCAAGGTAATTATGATAAAAATTTGATATCTTGAATATGGATGTTGACAATGGAGACCAAAACTTCAATTTATAGGGTTTTAGGTGAGAAGATGAATAGTTGGGAAAGATTAGATTATGTTAATCTTGGATGGTCATATTTTGTCATAGTAGGGGTCGTATATTTTCCCAAATTTATTTATTATGGGATTTTTAT
The DNA here is from genome assembly GCA_037957365.1 of Torreya grandis. Classification (NCBI taxonomy): domain Eukaryota; kingdom Viridiplantae; phylum Streptophyta; class Pinopsida; order Cupressales; family Taxaceae; genus Torreya; species Torreya grandis. The sequence goes on along the minus strand of JARHVA010004448.1, from coordinate 1,463,782 downwards.
CCTTATTTATAGTTTTCCTACTTTTGTGGATAATCTTGCTTAGGTGTACTTAGAGTTACATTTTGGCTAAATGAATAAGAAGTAACTCCCCTGACTAACTATTTTAGGTATGGGAGTTACAAATTCTATTATTGGATCTCTAACCACCTTTCTTGGGAGGAGTTACTCATGCACTCCTATATTTACATATCTCTTGATGAGCTATTGTTAAATGAAATATTGGTTTTGTTCTTATCTTGTTTATGTAATATTCTCGTATTTATGATTTCAGTTTCTTGTAGCTATTGTGTTGTGTACATCCTTGAATTGTGCCTATCACAAACCTATGAATTCACTTGATCTAAATATCTTGGCATCCACTATAATATGGTATCAGAGCCACTTTGGTATTTGATTGTTTGGTTTTTATTTCTATTAGTTTGTTTGAAATCTTGAGATTTGTTATTTACAAATAAAACATAGTTTTCACAATCCATTTGTGAGAATTTTTTGTCTTTGGTGGAGTCATAATTTTTTGTAGAAATAATTCATTGGTAACTATTACCATAGTTTCTATGGTTTATTTTTGATTGTATGTTTGGTGTGACTTGGTGTATTTTTCTAAAAAAATATGCATTCCTCCATACAACCTTAGGTCTAGTCTCCTATGTTCAGTATCAACCTGTGTTTGGCCTCAATTAGTTTTAAATGTTTGACCCTAGTTTTGAATTCATTTTAGATGGATTGTAGCTATAAAATTTTCACCTATTGAGACTACACTCATTACTAACCAGTCAAAACTACCAGTCCATGTAGCCTCTATGCCAAAATTAACTAGATTGGCCTAATAACCTTATCAAAAATAGCCTTCATCTATAGTAGGGTGGCTATAACCCACCCCCTAAAACCCCCTAGCTATGCCTTTAGCCATTCTTGACACATGCAATTTGCACATGAGTTATTCAAGAAGCATCACAAAAGACTCCTACTATTTTAAAGGCTTGAAAGTTTATACCAAAACAAGTTAATTTTATTCAATTTTACCCTAATGATTTTAGCATGTTAAATTCATTTTTTTAATAGCTTGATTTAAAAAAAGGGAAAATAATATACTTTTATTTTGATGCACAAGTAATGTATAAGAAGATTGGTCAAGTTTAGTATTGTTAGTGGATATTTTTTATAACATAATATTTTATGGGAAATATTTAAAAATAAAGTGTTATTCATTTTTTCACTTACTCACATTGTACTCTCTTCATTGGATGTATTATCATCTGAGTCAAACATCCTCTTTTGTTTGAAAAATATTATCTTTTGAATCAATACATTTATTTCTCAATATTTGTTATCAGTTGATTCTAACCTCTTTTGAGCATGCATTTGCAAATTTTGGTGGGGAGGGGGGTTCACCATTTCATACTTTAGAGGGGTGCATTGTGGCTTTTTAGTCCCTCTTTGCATTTTACTTGCACTTTCATTTGTGCAACAACTTTAACTTGTAGTACTACTACTTATCAATTATGCACTAAGGGATTCAAGTTCAATCAACCCACCAACTCACTTTAAATATCATTAATGAAAAATAAAGATGACAATCATTATAAGGAGTAAGGGCTTTTATAGGAAAACCATGGGTAATGAAACTAAACATATCATAGATGTAGAGATAGTTAAGTGGTATAACCATAGTGATGAAGCCTATGGGATATTATGTCTTTCTATAACACCTAATATTTTATTTCACTTAGATCCTACCAAATCATCTCATGATGTATGGATAATTATGGGTATTATTTAGGGTATAAGATGTGATTAGAGGTCACAAGATTGATAATGAGATCATTAGCCTAAGTCCTTGTAACTTTAACACCCATCAATATTTTTTCACTAAGTTTAAATACTTCAGATTACAATTTAAAGAATGTGGGATAAAGAAAGAATATGACCAACACATTCTTTTAATAATATATAAACTAGGTCTTGACTATTAAATCTTTATCTCTACTTTTCATGCCACTAAAAGTGCTTTAGGCACTACATGGAAAGTACCCTCTTTAGATTATTTCACTTCTAACTTAACTAAGGAGTAATAAAATTTGATCCATATGGGCACATTAAAGTCCATAAAACCTTAAGCCCTAATTACTAGGAATAGGAAAGTAAAGACTTCAAACAAAGAGAAGAAGAAAGAATCAACCTCTACTAAAACCAACATTGAAGCCTCATCTTCTAATAGAAAACCTAAGAAAGAGAAGTTTAAGTGTGCGTAATTTAAGAAAAATGAGCATGATAAAAGTAAATGCATGAAGAAGAAAATAAATCACCTAACTCATATCCTAGAGAAGAACAACATAGGTGTTTCTGAGTCCATCAAGCACAATTCATCTACCCAAGATTCTACTAAGTCAAAGGCCAAGGGGAAAGAGAAGGAAAAGGGCAAGGCTCTTATAGTAGTTATAGTTTCAACATCTTCATGGGTCATTGACTCAAGTGTTTCTCACCACATGGGATCTTCACTAGTTGAGTTTTATTTTTTAGAGCCTTGTAGCATGTCTTCTATCAGTTTGGGTGATGACACTTTTGTACTTATTATAGGGAGAGGGTATATTGAAATGGAAGGCTGAACATTAAATAATGTTTTAAGTGTCCTTTATATTTCAACCAATCTCCTATTAGTGTATCAAATAAATCATATATCAGTAAAGACATGAGGGTTGAGTTTTTACTAGATTCACTTATCATTAGGGATTTGCATAGTGATACTATAGTGGTAGTGGGTAGGATAGAACACCAAGCTAGATTATACACCTTCTCACATTTTTCACCTAATTATTTTTTGATAGCATTATTGACTCATTAAAATGAAGTTAGAAAAATATGGCATGATCAATTTTTCCACCTTAATTACCGCTACCTTGAGCAACTTAGAAAAAAAGATATGGTCATAAGCTTGCCCTGAGTCCAATTTTGTAAGGGACTTTGTGATGGGTACTCTCTTGGAAAGCATCTTGAAGCAAAATTTGACAAAGACAAATCTTGGAGGGATTCACAAGCATTAGAGTTATTACATAGTGATGTATCTAGGCCTTTTTATAGTCTATATTTTATAAGGGATAAGTACATTTTCACTTTCATTGATGATTTCTCAAGATATACATGCATCTACTTTCTTAAGCAAAAGTCTAAATTGTTTGAAGATTTTCAAGACTTCAAGGCACTTGTTGAGAAACAATATAAGAAATCCATCAAGGTTCTTCAAATTAATAATATACATGAATATTTCAACAATATATTTGAGTGATTTTTCACCAAAGAGGGGATTGATTTGAAATAAATAGTTACATATATTAGTTCATAAAATGGAGTTGCAGAATGCAAGAACATGTCCTTGAAAGAGATGGATAGTTTTATGATTCACTTTATGTCTTTGGCACCATAGTATTTGGATGAAGCCATTAATTGTACTTGATATATTTATAATATGGATATTCAAAAAGCTTTGAAAGTCAGTACACCTTTTAAATCTTTGAATGAAAGGAATTATGATGTTGAGCACCTTAGGGTTTTTATATCTCTAGTTATGGCATGTATACTAAAGAAGATATGCAAATCTATATAACCTTAGTCCAAGCCTTACATATTTTTAGGTTATATAGATGGTGTCAAGGGGTATCACCTTATATATAAAATACACATGATTTTTTCATAGATAAAAGTGTTAACTTTCAAAAGAGTCCCATAAACTAAAGACTTGACACTTATTATCTTTCATTGGATTTAATCAGACTTGATGATTCTTCTTCTAACTTAGATCATCCAGAGGAGGCTCCTAAGTCAAGATCTTATTCTTCTTAAAATTTTGATATCAAGGGAAGTGATGGGTAGTATTATGTATCCACCTCTAATTATGTTTCATAAGATGAGGAATAAACCCTTGACTCACCCACATCTAGGCCCCTTTGGTCCATAAAGACACTTCAGACTGTAGGCACTTAGGTAGGGGATCTAACATATGACATATGTACTTAAGCTAATTATCATAATTGTCTACATGATTTATTTGATTTAGTTTTGGATCCATAGACATTTTGATAGGCTTTAGGCATACCTGAGTGGGTTAATACTATGTAGGAATAATATTCTTCCTTGATAAAAAATCACACTTGGGATTTGACTTCACTTCCTAAGGGAATGAAGATGGTTTGATGTAGGTGGATATATTAGACCAAGTTTATAGTATATGGTTTGATTGATAAGTATAAGGTGTGATTGTTCTTCAATGGTTTATCACAAGTAGCCAACATTGACTACTCAAAGACCTTTACACCTATTGCAAAGATGACTTTGATCTAACTCATATTAGCTTTAACTACAACACATAGTTGGGATGTGCACCAAATGGATGTGAAGAATAAATTTATTCATAGAGACATTGAAGGGGAGAGCTACATGGAGTAGCCACCTAGGTTTATTTAGGATTCATCCTTAGTTTTTAGATTTAATAAATCCATCTATGGCCTCAAATAGTCCCCTTGGTCTTAGTATGCTAAGATGGATTCCTTCTTCCTTACTATAGGTTTCATCAGGTGTCATTTGGACCCCAATTTATATTTTTTATGATAGGATGATTTTTTACTAATACTAGTACTTTATGTTGATTATATTTTGATCATTAGGAGTTCCTCATTAACTATTATAGTGAAGATAACTCTACAATATAGATTTTACATGACTAACTTGGGCCTTTTGCATTACTTCCTTAGCATTGATATTTTTAGTCTGATTTAAGTATTTCACTTGCACAACCCAAGTATGCTCTTGATATTTTGGCTTAAATTCACATGGTTGATTATAATCCTTATTTGACTCCCTTTCTATTAGGAGTCAAACTTGAGACTAATTATTCCATACCTTTGGTGATCCCACTCAATATTGATAGCCTATTGGAAACCTTATTTATCTAATTCATACTAGGCTCAATATTTCATATATAGTGGGACTTGTCTCTAGATTCATGTAGTATCCCCATGAGCTACACTAGAAAGTAGATAAGAGGATTTTGTACTATATTTAGGGCTCTTATAAATTCAAGATTCAATACATATTTGGCACAAAGGTTGACTTGGTTGCTCTTACATATTCATAATGGGATGGTGATACTTAAAATCATAAGTCCACTTTAGGTTAGAAATTTTCTTTGGGTTTTGGTCCCATCAGTTGGTCTAGCAAGAAGAAAAGTGTTATTGCTATATCATCCATAGAGGAAAAGTACATGGGATCTATTAACACAACTACTAAGGCTATTTAGATTTAGGGGATTCTATTTAATATTTGTATTCCTTTCAAGAAACCCACCATCATCTATTGTGACAACCAAAATACCATATAGATATTCTATAATCTAGTTTAACACTAGTGGACCAAACACATTGAGATTCATATGCATTTTTTATACATGATCATCACTCTTAGGGAGCAATTTTGGCTTTTTTTGCATTGAATAATGTTTAGGGATGATTTAGATGGAATTATAAGGTCAAAATTGTTTTATTTTTCTTTTTTTTATCATAGAAGTGCATTTAAATAGGTTAAATTTTTAAGTATAGATTTTTCTACCAAAACTTGTAGTTCAAAAAGTTGAATTTTTAGTGTATGATTAGGACTTACAAGGATGTATAAATGTTTACCTAAGATTTTGAATAGGTTTAAAATGTTATTATGGATCTAAAGAGTTATTTTAAATGGTCTAAATGGGTATATGTCATGAAAATCATGTTTGGTACTTTGCCACCTTTAAAAAGACTATTGTAACATAGTCAACTTTTCCAAGAAAGTTACAAAAATGATTTTCTTGATATAAAAGGAATGAATTTATAATTTTAGTTAGTTATTGTACATTATTTGAGTCAATAATTTTAATCAAGAGGATAAAATAAGCCCATGTTTAAACAAAAAAGGACTTACAGACCCTATTTAAGAATGGTGTATTGAGACCCTTATTTTGTGTGTCTTATTCAAGTGGCAAATTATATGCTTTATTGTTAATGATAAATATGGAATTTGCTAGTGGTTATTTAATATTTTAAGTATATTTTAATGATATTTGAGGTTTAAAAATATATTATTTATTCCTCTTTTCATTTGTTATTCAAGAAAGTTACTATGCAGACCCCTGCTTGGGTGCTTTTTATTGTAATCAACCTATAGTATACTTTTTGAATGCAATGAACTTTGATTATTTGTGTAGTGTATAAAAAAATTCTTCCATAGTGATTTTTTATTGTTAAAAAATAGTGTAAAATTGAAATAAGGTATCAAGAAGCTAGCTGGTAGTGTGGAGACTGGCATAAACCCTATATTCTATAATAGACTTTATATGATTACATAGTGACTATGTTTCTTGAATCAATTGGACTAATACCATTAGATAAAAACTTTATATAACTAAAGGTAAGTTATTTAATTTAATTTTAATTTAATTTAACTTTATATTAGAATTTCGCAGTGTTTGTGTTCATCTTCTAAACCCACAGGCTTGTAAAGTGTCATGTTATGAGTACAATCAAACCCATTTTGAGTTGGTTTATATAGTAAATGATTTATTAAATGACTAAAAATGATTTTAAAATATGTAATAGGTATATATATGCCTTCAAAACTTTGTTTTAATATTTTAAACTCAATATATAACCCATTAGATTTGGTCATGTTGAGGAGGATAAAGAGAAAGTGGAAAGGTACTTGAATGGCTTAAGATATAATCTCCAAGATGAGTTATCACTTGTGAACCCAAGGACACTAGAGGAGTGCTATCAATTTGCACTCAAAGCTAGAGATAAGTTGAATGGAAGGCATAATAAATATAATAAAGGAAGGTCTAGGAATTTTAAAGGTGGAGGATATAAAGAAATACCTCACAAAGAAATATTCGAAGTGAATTAAGCACTTCACAAGAATATTCCACTCAATCAAGAGGTGGATTTAGAGGGAGGAGACATTAAAATAGAGGTAGATATTCATCAAGGGGTAGAGAATCTAGTGAGTTTACAGGTAAATGTTTTAAGTGTAATAAGTATGTTGTCCACAAGCATTGGGAGACTCTAGAGGACCAACTAATAAAAATCCCAAGGAATGAGGGAAGGAATCAGATTGCACAAGGAGGAGATAAAGAAAGTGTTTTCTCTCCATAAAAAATAGTAGAGCCTAAACTAGGAGAGTCATTGCTCATGAGAAGGTTGATAATCAAACCACCCAAGGAGAAGGAGCCACCTCAAAGAAAACTCTCTTTAGGACATCATGTAAATGTCAAGGTAAGTATTTTAATATGGTCATTGGTTTAGGTAGTATGAAAAATCCTGTTTTAGTAGAGATGGTTAAAAAGCTTAGGATAAATAAATTACCTCATCCCACTCCATATAAGGTGCCATGGTTGAATAAGGGACAAGAAGTCTTGGTGAATAAATAGAGTTGGGTAGAATTTCAAATTTGACCATATAAGGATAGGGTGCTTTGTGATGTTATCTCCATGGATGTGTGCCATGTGCTTTTGGGAAGGCCTTGGTAATATGATAGACAAACTACCCATGATGTAAGAAAGAATATGTACACCTTGACCAAGGATGGAATTAGTTACACTTTGAAACCCTTGAAGGATGAAGAGAATGAACAATAGGTTGGTTCACATGCGATGATGGTAAGTATAAATGAGTTATTGAATGTCGTACATGAAGAAGAGATAGGATTTGCTTTAGTAATCTAGCCTAGGACTATTATGATAGCCACTAAAATCAATGAGGTTCCCTTAGAGATTCAATAAATATTAGAAAGGTATGCTGATAGAGTTTTTGATGAGCTTCCCAACACAGTGCCACCAATGAGGATCATAATACACCATATAGACTTTATACCTGGAGCAAGTATACCAATCAAGGTTTCATATAAGATGACCCCATAAGATAATGTTGTGATCAAAAGACAAGTGCAGGAGTTGCTTGAAAGAGGGATGATTAAAGAGATCTTGAGCCCATGCGTAGTACCCATGGTATTAGTTCCAAAGAAGGAAGGTGAATGGATCATGTGCACTAATTCTAGGGCCATCAATAAAATAACTATAAGGTATAGGTTTCCACTTCCCAAGATGGAAGATTTAATGTATTTCTTGAGTGAAGCAAGCTATTTTTCCAAGATAGACCTCAATAGTGGCTACTATCAGAGAAGGATTAGACAAGGTGATGAGTTGAATATTGCTTTCAAAATAAATGAAGGTTTATATGAATGGCTAGTCATGCCATTTGATTTGACTAATGCACCTAGTACTTTCATGAGATTAATGAATGAGGTTTTAAAACATTTCATAAGCAAGTTTTTAGTAGTTTATCTAGATGATATACTAATTTACAACCAAGGTAAAGAGGAGCATCTTCATCATTTGGAGTTGGTGATAAGGAGGCTGAAAGAAGAGAGGTTATTGGTCAACCTCAAGAAGTGTGACTTAATGAAAAGGGAGATGTTTTGCATTGGTTTTTTAATTTCAAAAGGCATGTTGAAGATGGACAAGAATAAGGTGAAGGCAATTATGGAGTGGCCAATACCTAGGACAGTAGAAGAGGTAAGAATTTTTTATGGTTTGGAAAGTTTCTATAGGAAGTTTATAAGGAAATTTATTGGAATATATGCTCCCATTATTTACAATATCAAGGGAGATAAGAAAAACTTTGTTTGGAATGAGTAGGGAAAAAAAAGTTTTCAATATTTGAAGCAAACAATCATGGAGTAACCCATACTAACATTGCTAGACTTCAACAAAGTATTCTAGATAGAGTGTGATGCAAGTGTTGTAGCTATATGATATATCATAAGACAAGAGGGAAGGCCTATAACATACTTTAGTGAGAATTTTAATGATGCTAAGAAGAGGTATTCACCTTATGACTTGGAGTTTTATGCCATGGTGTAAGCATTGAAGAAGTGGAGGTGTTACCTTATGCCAAAAGAGTTCATAGTATACACAAATAACCATGCACTTTAGTTCATATATAATTATAATAATTTGAACTAAAGACATGTCAAATGGGTGGATTTCATGCAAAAATTTACCTTCACCATCAAGCATAAGCAAGGACAAAGCAATAAAGTAGTAGATGTATTGATCAAGAGGGTCTTAATGGTGCATGAAATTTAGTTAAAGAGTGTTATCATTGAGGCACTAAAGTATTTTTATGAGTATGATGAGGACTTATAAGAGGCATACCATGCATGCAAGCACCCAAGCACAATCAATAAGGAGCCATGGTTATATTATGTATTTCACAATGGATTGTTGTTCAAGGGAGTATAGTTTTGTGTACTAAAGAGTTCAATAAGAGTAAATTTGATCCAAAAGAAGAATAATGGAAGCATGGAAAGCCATTTTAGTCTTGACAAGACATTGGAGTTGCTCACTAGAAACTACTATTGGCCTAGAATGCAATTATATGTGAGAAGGTATGTAAAAAGGTGTAAAATTTATCAATTATCCAAGGGTAAAAGAACTAATGAAAGTTTGTATCAGCCCCTACCAATCCCACATTGGCCTTGGGAATCCATCAATATGAATTTTGTGATGGGATTGCCTAGAACACAAAGGGGTTTTGATTCCATTTTTGTAGTTGTTGATAGATTGTCTAAAATGGCAAATTTTATACCATGTATAACTAATAATTACAAAACACACATGGATAATTTTTTATTTAAGGAGGTTATGAGGCTTCATGGATTGCCTATGAACATTATTTCTGATAGGGACACCAAGTTTCTTGGTCACTTCTAGAGGACATTATGGAAGAATCTAGGCACTAATTTGAGTTTCAATTTAGCCTACCATCCTCAAATGGATGGTAAAATTGAGTTGGTAAAAATAATCATAGGGAACTTGTTAAGGTGTTTATCTAAGGACCATCCTAAGAAATGGGATCTTATGTTATCTCAAGCAAAGTTGGCCTACAATGATTCAACCAATAGGAGCATTGGAAAAATCCCATTATAAGTAGTCTATGGAATGAAAAAAAGTATTTGATGTTAGATATATCAAACATATGGATAAGATAATTTATAAATGTGAGGAGTTTGCAATGGAAATGAAAGAGGTGCATGAATAGGTGAGAAAGCATTTGTAATCTAGTGTTGACAAGTACAAGAAAAATGCATATTTGAGTAGGAGAGAAGTTAATTTAAAGATTAGGGACTTATTCCTAGCTAATATAAGGAAGGAAAGGTTTAAAAAAGGAGAATATGACAAGTTGAAGATGAAAAAAATAAGACCTTGCAAGATTTTAAGGAAGTTTGCCAATAATGCATACCAATTAGAACTGCCTAATGGAGTTACCTATTTTCAATGTTTTAGATTTGTATCCTTATAGAGAAGGAGATGAAGTATAAAATATAGAATGTGATGATGATACAATAATCCTATGTTGTGCACAATAGTTTCCTAAGGCTAAGACAAAGGAATTGAAATGCATATTGGATAAATAGGTCACTAAAAGAACCAAAGACAAGCAATATTTCAAGTATCTGGTAAAGTGGAAGAACCATACAGTAGAAGATGCCACATGGATGACTGAGATTGGCATCCTAAATTGAGGGAGTACTCTGGAAGAACTCATGGGCAACAACCCATGAGTTCTCCTTTCTTTCCCTGGGAGTATGATGTAGGAGCATCACTCTTAGGGAGCAAATTTTGCAATTTTAGCTTGTTTTTACATTGAATAATGTTTATGAAAGATTTATATGGCCTTATAAGGTCACAAGTTGATTATTTTTAATTTTGGTATCATATAAGTGCATTTAAATAGGTTAAATTTTCAAATATAGATTTTCTTACCAAAACTTGTAGTTCGAAAATTTGAATTTTTAGTGTATGTTTAGGACTTGCAGGGGTGTATAATGTTTGATTAATATTTTTAATAGGTTTAAAATTTTATTATGGATCAAATGAGTTAGTTTAAAATTTATAAATGGCTATATTTCATGAAAATCATGTTTGGTGCTTTGCCATCTATAAAAAGACTCTTGTAATATAGACAACTTTTCCATGAAAGTTACAAAAGTAGTTGTCTTGATATAAAAGGCATTAATTTATAATGGTAGGTAGTAATTTTATGTTCTTTGAGTGAATAATTTTAATCAAGAGGAGAAAATAATCCCCTATTTTTTTTAAAAAAAGGACTTATAGACCCTGTTCAAGAATGTTGTATTAAGACCCTTGTTTTGTGTGTCTTATTCAAGTGGCAAACTATATGCTTTATTGCTAATGATAAATGGAATTTTTTAGTGGTAATTTAATATTTTTAAGGATATTTTAATTATATTAGAGGTCTAAAACTACATTATTTATTCTTTTTTTTCATTTTTTATTCAATAAAGTTACCAGGCATACCCCTATTTGGGTGCCTTTTATTGTAATCAGTCTATAGTATACTTTATGAATGCAATGAACTTTGATTATTTGTGTAGTGTATCCAAAAATTATTCCAAAATGATTTTTTATTGTTAAATAATATTTTAAAACTTAAAGAAGTTATCAAGAAGTTATTCGGTAGTGTGGAGACTGGAAGAAACCATGTATTTTGTAATAGACTTTATATGATTATATAATGACAATGTTTCTTGAAGGAATTGGACTAATACCATTGGATAAGCACTTTATAATGTTAAAGGTAAGTTTTTTATTATAATTTTAAGTATATTTAACTTTATATTGGAATTTCATAGTGTTTGTGTTCATCTTCTAAACCCATAGGCTTGTAAATTATCTTATTGTTAGTACAGTCAAGCCCATTTTGAGTTGGTTTAGATAGTAAATAGTTTTTTAAAATACTACCAATGATTTAGGAAGATGTAATAGGTATATTTAGACCTTTAAAACTTTCTTTGAATCTTTGAAACTCAATATAGAACTCATAGATGTATTTTAACCTTTCACGGGCTATCTCAATCTCCTAAAAGCCCTAATCTAGGGTTTATACAATATAAAACATTATAACTAGATAAATTTAATAAAAATTTGTTATCTAATCAATATTAAGGTTCTATAATGGAATATTTAGGTTGGAGGATTGTACAAGACTTGTAGTATAAAATTTCAAGGATAAAGTAGGAAACATGCCGAAAGAGGGCTAATTAAGGAAGCCTAAATAGAGAAAGTGGACCTAATGAATGAGTGGATTCTTGAAATTTGAACCAAAAGTAATTTTCCATAAATGGAACTCAAAATAGTAATTTTTTTCTCAAAATTCATCGTATTTTTCAATACCATTTAAAAAATAGTTAAAATAGGGCTAATAGAAGGGTGAAGAACTTAGTGTGATTGCTAAAGAGTTCTAAGTTCAAACTTTGAAAAGGGAAACTATACATAAATTTTATCTAGGAGATTATTCATGGTTAGGTCATTTACTTGATATTTTCCCAATATTTATAGTAAGTTATAGATATCTTTACCAAACCCTTCATTGAGAGCAAGTTTGTTAATCTATGGTCTCTGCTTTGGGTGTGATCTACATCATCAAAAACTTAATGTTTAGGGGGGGGGGGATTATAGCCTCTTCACTTATTTTATGTCTCTATCTTGTGGTTAATTTTTCATATGAGTTTTCTCTTTTTATCTACTTTATGATATATTACTTTCTATTAGGTACTTGATTAGGCCTAGTTGTTGAGATTTGTTTCTCCATTTTTTTACACTACCCACCTAAGTTGTGCTTATGGGGGGATTGTTAGAGTAGGGGTTTTATTTTTTACCATATTTATTTATTATGGGATTTTAATCCTTATTTGGAGTTTTCTTAATTTAATGGATAAGTTTGCATTGGTGTAATTGGAGTTACATTTTGACTAGATGAATAAGAAGTAACTCCCCTAACTAGCTATTTTGGGTATTGGAGTGACTCTTATATTATTGGATTTCTTAATACCTTTCTTGGGAGGAGTTACACATGCACTCCTATATGTACATCTATTTTTGTGATCTATTGTTCAATGAAAGATTGGTTTTGATCTTATCTTATTTATGTAATATTTTCATATTTTTGATTTCATTTTCTTACAGCTATTATGTTGTGTAAATGCTTTAATTGTGCCTATCACAAACATATGTATTTGTTTTATACATATATCTTGGCATCCACTTTGATATATTTGAGTCCTCATCCAAGTAGAAGAGACCAATTCCTCATGTATTTAAGAACTAAGGGGAAAGTTGGTAGTTGAAAGTTTATCATGAATGAGTCAAGGTAATTGGATGACTCGCCAAATTGGTTGTAAGGTTAAATGACTCAAAAATTTGTTGAGTAAGTTAAGTAAATGGTTAGATGACTCAACACTTATTTGAGAGACCTATGGAAGATGTTTGGTGACTTGGAAATTCTAGTTTTTATTAGTTTTATGAAATTATGTGTGCATGATTAATTAACTAATATTTATTAATTAAATATTCAAAAAAGGGAGGTAAATGATGTTATTGGACCTTTGAATTTAAAGTGGTGGTTGAATTAGAGTGTTAATATTAATTAAAGTTAATTACAACACTAAATGTGGTAGATTTAGTGTCTACATTTGATCATTATTGAAAGGGTTATGTGACTAGAATAAACAATGCATTTTCAAATATTAACTAAAATTATAATGGAAACATATGTAAAAATAAGATGCCCCAGGTGATTTTAAATGATTACGAATTATTCCTCCTTGAGTGGGTGTGCTGGTAAAATGGGTGAAGATGAGTGCTTGAAATGAATGAATAGAGGAAGGTTGAATGCTCAAAAT
>JARHVA010004448.1:1432500-1445000 GCA_037957365.1 Torreya grandis | reverse complement strand
TTCTCATGGAGGTCGAGGCCTCTCCCTAGGTAGTTCATGGTTTTGAGGATTTTGCTTGCTATAGGATATTTATTACTTTGGAAGTAGGATGCAAATCTATCATTGTATAAGTATAAACTATTAGAGTTGTTTATGTTTTCATATATGAAAAATAAATATATGGTAAATGATGTAGTATCAAATTGATAGGATGCCATTGCATACTTGTTATTTATGTTGGGCTTGCCATTGCATTTGAGAGAAGTAAAGAGGTTAGCTATGTGAAAAGTGGTTTGTATTTTTTTTAAATTACCTCTATAACTTGAGGTGTATGTTGTGAGGTGATGTGGGATTTGATGTGTGATATTGGATTGGGTGATTGGACAATGGGTATTAGTTTGTGTTGGTTGTAGGAGGATTGGTAAAGGATGAGTGCTTAGTAAAAAATGGTGTATTGGTAAAAAAAATTAGATCTTGGTAAAAAATGGGTTCTTTTGTAGATGATTTTTTTAATAAAGGGCTCATCAAAGATGGGTGGATAATCAAAGGCAGGTTCTTCTAAAATTAGAGGTAGTTCATGGTGTTAAAATATGTGTTAGTAAAAATGGGTTCATCAAAGATGGATTTTTTGAATACTAGTGATAGGTCATGACCTTTATTTGGAAGTGGATAAGCTTGATTTTATTAAATAAATTCATTTTATCATACCCCCAAATTATGATACTTAAACATGAATAAACTTGTCTCTACTTCAATGTCTCCTTTTCAATCAAATATTATATATAATTCTTGAATATAAAACATATATTAATATAATGGCCCTCAATCCTATGATACTCATAATATTCACCCTTTTAATACTAGGTAGGGATTGGTTGGCTATTATCAAAATGCTTGATGTGTAGATACAAGATTGTGTTTGTAAACAGTAGTTAATGAAAGATAATGTCCAAAGAATCTTTGAGAATATTATATTGTCTCTATTTAGACACGGATGGATTTTATTCTTGGTGAAACTATGTTCCTTTGTGTGGTGATAGAAGGACATAGTTTATTTTTTGTATTTCATATAGATCAAGGGTTAGTTTGGATGGTGATGGCTCAAGGGATGGATTGGTAAGATACTTAATATTTTTGTAATGTGTATTGTATAGGTCATTAGATTGATCAAATGATGAATATATTAATGTAAGAGGGTTGAAATAAAGTATTATATATTATAACTCTTGAGTTGATTTTTGGTTTTTTTTAATGATGGTTTGATTTTTTGATTTTGATGCTAGAGATAATTTGTTTCATAGTTATCATAGGGGATGTTGGGATTATAACTAGTGGAGGAGAGATCTGATTTATTTTGGATAATAGAGTTAATAGTGGTAATTCTATGTTGATGTGGGATGTTTTGGGATTCTATACTAATGATACGGCTTGATTTGTTGGGATCAAAATCAGAAGGAAGAAGAACAATCGTCAAGTTTAGGCATAAAAATAAATCATTCTTGTTTGAAAATAGGTATTATTTGATGTGGGATCTATTAAGATCAGTTTTGGATTCCATAAGGCAAGATGGTTTTATATTTAATATGTTTTTTTTATTTTTACTAAAAATTGGATTATGACCCTAATTGAAACTATAATTATTTTTCAAGATAAGTGGCTTTTTTTACTAGTTATTTTAAATGAAGTTTGGGTATAATTGAAAAATAATATTCTTATTTTGGAAACTAAAAAATTAGATTTTCAAAATTTGGTTTCCAAGAGACAATAAATATTTCAATTACTATTTTTTAACAAGGAGATAAAAACAAAGATAAAAAAAAATCCCTAACTAGACATATAACATGTAAACCACATAAAAAGGATAAAACTAGACAAGGGTCATTAATGACATGTGGGCTATCATATATACATGCCTACCCATTGAATAGTTTCAATCCATATTTTAGAGTACTAACTATGGAAGTAATGCCATACCCATAGACCACTAAACCTATTTTTAGTGGTATGTTGAGAATAACTTCCGTAGGGATGTGCTCCTCTTAGGTGCATCACAAGTCAAATGGTTGAGTGAATTCTTAAGGCTTAAGGTTTTCAAAATATTAACTAAGGGGTGTATAATATATAAATTTTAATATGATGAGACACAATACCATATAATAATTTTATTAATAGGTTGAATAAAAAGGTCTATTCTATGTATGCCCATTACATCTATATTTTTATTATAGAGCGCCTCTAAAAAACTAGACTTCAAGCTAACTGTTGAAACCCTAAGTGTTGAAGGATGAAAACCCCTCATTTCATAGTGTTATTAAAACAAAAAATTGATTAGGAAATTAAAATATATGATCCTCCCACCAATAAAATTAGTTTGTTATACTTTGTGGTAGTCAAATCCATGGTTAGTAAATCCCCTAGTAGTAAGAAATACAAATATTTAGATTATTTATGATTTCCACGAATCACCACCAATCTAGTGTAATGAAAGATCATCATTTAAACTAATTCTTAGGCTAAAAATTTTATTATAAGTGTTTCTTATTTCCAAGGATTATCACTAATGTGATGCAAGGAAAGAGCATACACCTCCTCTTATAATGCACACAAACAAGTTTGTGAGGAAATAAAATTAATTATTTAATTAACCAACTTAAGAAAAAACTTTAAATGAAATAAAAGATTGAAAATAGAAACAAAATTATTTTAGTTTTATATTTACTAAGTCTTTGTGTTGTGGTCTTACATAAAACCATTAGTATTTTATATGTTATGACTTTGGCAAGCCAAAAACTTGTCAATTAGCTAAAAATAAATCAAGAAGGAAAACTAAAATATAAAATAATATAAAAAATATATTGTTAAATAAAACAAATTCACTACATCTAAAATGATAAACTCATTAATTATCTGAAAATAGATATGAGAAAGCTACAAGAATAGAAAATTATTTCTACAACAGTACTAAAATATAAAATAAAATTGTTGAAGTTCATAATTTTTTTTTGAAATTCATCACAAATTTGCCAATGTTCTTCACATTTTATCCATTTTTAAAAAGGATAAAAATAGGAAATTTGAATAAATAAATAGTACAAATTAGTATAAAATTTAACAATAAAAATACAACAAAGTAGAAAGGATTGAAAACATAAAGGTAGAAATAGAAACAAAGTCTAAAAATATCTAGAAACCATTTCATCATTTTATATAATACTTTCCCTGTTCTCCATAAAAAGAAATGTTATCCATAAAATAATAATAATTTTATATAAAACATATATAAAACATATAAAAAATTAAATACTATTTTTGAAATAACAAGAAAAACATTCCAAACCAATATTAAGTTGTTATGCACTTCAACAGGATTTAAAAATAACTCAAAAACTCAAAAAAAATC
Source organism: Torreya grandis (assembly GCA_037957365.1). Classification (NCBI taxonomy): domain Eukaryota; kingdom Viridiplantae; phylum Streptophyta; class Pinopsida; order Cupressales; family Taxaceae; genus Torreya; species Torreya grandis. The sequence goes on along the minus strand of JARHVA010004448.1, from coordinate 1,441,621 downwards.
ATACAAGATGAGAAATATTTTGGAAAGACCCCACTGGGTGTTTTGTAATTTTATATAAATAAATTATAACTTAATACCAAGAAAAAAAATAAAAAAACAACTTATTATTCTAAAGACTACTTAAAACTTTAGATAGAGCTTCAATGAAAAAATAAGAAAAATAAGTAATTTACCTTCCATCTTACCAACAAAAGTGAATGCCTTCTCCTTTGATTGACTTAAATTTTATCTTTAAAGTGTATATGTGGATTCTTAATTCATTATCCAAACTCAAAGTGATTATTAGTATCATAAGGATGTAGTTGTGTTGATTCTCAATAGATGCACAAGGTAATTTTGATAGCAATTGGATAATTTGACAATGGATGTTGAAGATAATTTTGATAGCAATTTAATAGCTTGAATATTGATGTTGAAAATGGAGGATGACACTTTAATTTATATGGGTTTGAGTTATAATATGAAGGGTTGGAAAAACATGGGTTTATTGGATTATGTTAATTTTGGATGGTCAGATTTGAGTCCTCATCCAAGTAGAAGAGACCAATTCCTCATGTGTTTCAGAAATAAAGGGCAAGTTTTTTGGTAGCTAAAAGTTTCTCATGAATTATTTAAGGTAGTTTGATGAATCATCAAATTGTTTGAAAGGTTCAATGATGACTCAACAATTATTTGACGAAGTTAAGGAAATGGTTGGATGACTCTACACTTGGTTAAGATAAATGTGGAATATGTTTGGTGGCTTGAAAATTTTATATTTTACTATTTTTATGGAATTATGTGTGAATGATTAATTAATTAATATTGATTAATTAACTATTAAAAAAATTAGGAAATGATGTTAGTATACCTTCAAATTTACAGTGGTGGTTGAGTTTATGTGTTAATATTAATCAAAGTTAATTATAACACTAAATGTGGTAGAAATTAGGTGTCTACAATAGTCAAGGATAAAACGTATAATTCCAAAGAGTAAATAAAAACTAAGGATATCATGTAAACCTTTAAATGGATATTCAATATCAAATAAATTAAGGAGCATAGGTTAAAATACAATCATAATTGGAAATTATTAGAAGAGTATTGGACAAATGATTAGCTAACATTATCAAATCACAAGGTTTTTCTTCTTAAAGAATCATATCCTATATACTTTAAGTTTAATGAGATTTTGATCTCAAATATTGTGATTATGATGTAATGTTATCTATGATTAGATAAATAAAATGTCTTAATTTGTTTGTGTTGTGTTCATGTTTGTATATGTGTTGTTTGTTCACTATTGGGAAGAAAGGAAGTGATAAACTTAACTCCCATATACACCAAGTGGTATTAGAAGAATTTTTTGGTTGAGATGTGTATAATAAGTCTATAGATTGAGTGATAGGTATTTTTTGAAAATAAAATTCCAATTGGTTAAAAATTGGCACAAAGAAGTAATCATGATATAAAAGGAGCAAGATAAAGATATTCTAATGTTGAAAACCTAGAATAAGTTACGAGAGGTATCAAAATGAGACTAGATTATAGAGAGACAACACAAACAAAATGAGTACATGTTGAATACATAAGTGATGATGAATAATAAATGATTTAGGAATGAGATCAAATACCTATAAGAGATCAATAACTTGAAGTGAAATATATGGAATATTAAGCCGAGACAAGATTTCTTAAATCATTTCCAAGGCTTGTAAGCAAGCTAAAATTGGATGCACCCTATTATAGTGGAATTCTAAATTATGAATATATCTTATATTTGATCATAAACATGGAAAATTCTTTTTAATATGAGTCAAGTTAGGAATCAAAGAGGGTTGAGATTTGATGGAAAATATTTAAGGGATATGGATCATTATAATGGGATCATGTGTAGAATAAAAGGCATAAAAAATGTAAGGACATAATGAATTTATGGGAATGAATGGTAATTAAATTGAAAGGTAATTTTTTTCATAATTTTTTTAAGATGATTTATTTAATAATTTACATAACCTAAAATAAAAAGAGATGATTATTAGAGAATATACCAAAGAGTTTTATTATCTCACTATATGAGTTGGGCATGTATAAGATGATCAAGAGAAAGTAACTAGGTATGTAGATCAGATGCATATTTATATTTGAGATAAAATTGGTTTTCTTAACCTAATAAGAATAGAATAATCTTATCAATGTGCATTGAATATAAAATAAAATTTGTGTAGGAGGCAATCAAATGAATTTTATAAGTAGAAGAAGGTCCTAAAAAAGAAGGGGGTAGAGTAGTGGAAGAAGAGGATAATAAGAGAATATCAAACTCATAATAAAAAAATACAATAGGAATAATCTATTCATTTAGAGGAAGAGAATATTTTATAAGAGGAAGAGGTCAATGACTCACAAGAAAATGCTTTAGGTTCACTAAGTATGTTGGACATAGAAATTTTGAGTGTTCAAAATAATCTTAGAATAGCATTATAAGAACTGAATGGATAATGCATATTTATTATGGTGATGAAGGAAATTTTGGATATCTAGTACATGGGTAAGAACCATAATATTTATAGGTAATTATTATGAAGATAATTCTATTTAAACTATCCAAGGAATTTAATGAGATAACACTAAGGATAATATTATTTAAACTATTTTAAAATATCAAGGTAAGTGATATAAATTAGTCATTGAGGTGGAAGCATAGATAATTTTTTCCCTCTAGAAATGGTATAGAAATGTGGGTTGAAAAGGTTCATATATCCTACTACTTATAATGTTTCATGGTTTCTAAAAGGTCATCATTTGATAGGAAATGAAAAATGCATGTTGAGTTTTAAAATTGGTTTGTTAAAATATGATATTTTGTGTGATATTATGCACATGGATGTATATCATGTGTTTTTGTAAAGTTTTTGGTATTATGATAAAATATATCTATAAGATGAAAGAACAAACACCTAACTCTTATGAATAATGTAAATAAGTTAACCTTGAGTCCATTAAGGATAGAGGAGATGAGGTGGAAAGTGTTTGTATGGTGCTAATGAATTCATGTAAGGATATTTTCAAGGTAGTAAAAAAAGTGGAGACATGTTTTTATCTTATTGCAAAAATAAAATCATAATAACAACAACAAATGTTAAGGTAAGTAATATTCCATTGTAAATTCAAAATTTATTAGACTAGTATAATGATAATATGATAGATGAATTTTATAAAGGACTAGTGCCTTTGAGAGGAATCAACCATCATATTGATAAATCTCCAAGATAAATTTTTCCCAATAATGAATCTTATAGGCTAACCCCTATGGAAAATGTTAAGATTAAACACAGGTGTATAAGTTGTTGGACATAGGTATGATCAAATAAATTTTAATCCCATGTCTATTTTCAACTCTATTGGTGAAAAATAAAGGAGGATAATTGAGAATGTGTAAATATTCAAGTGTATTAAAATAAATCACTATCAATTAAAAGTTTCCATTACCAAGGAAGGATGATTTGATGAATTATTTAAGTGGAGACAAATATTTTATCAATATATATTTAAAAGTGTAAAAATGCATTTAAAAAAATGATATGTTGTATGAATTATTGGTTTTACCATACAAATAGATAAATACTCCAATTAATTTTATGAAACTTTTAAATGAGGTATTGTATCCACTCATAGGTAAATCTGTAACTTTTAATGTGGATTATATTTTAGTTTTTAGTCATTCCATAAGAAGAGAATTTAAATAATCTAAGATTAGTTTTTTTAAGTTAAAATAATAAAATTCATTGGTTAATTTGAAGAACTGTAGCTTCATGTAAGAATAATTAGTGTATTAGGGATTTGTAGTCTTAAAGTATGGGTTACAGATGGATCCAAAAAAATTAAAATTAATTGTATAGTGACCTTCACCAAAGAGTACGTTTGAGGCTAAGATTTTTCATGGGTTATCCATATTATACATAGAATTTATCATAAAATTTAGTGGTATATCTACCCAAATTACAAATACTTTGAAGGGAGATAATAAGAAATTTCATTGGATAGTTGCAATAAAGAAACAAATTCAACTTTTGAAGAATAATATAATGGAGTAGCAATGATTCATGTTGCCTGATTTTGAAAAAGTATTCTAAGTGGATTGTATTTTAAGTAAAATAACAATTAAAGTGGTGATAAGTAAATAAGTTAATCCAATTTCATACTTTAGTGAGAATTTATTTGAAGTGAAGAGAAAATATTTTCTTTATGATTAATAATTTTATGAAATAGTGCAAGTTGTTAAGAAGTGGTAGCATTATTTGTTACCAAAGGAATTTTCTTCATATATATAACACCATGACTTCAATTTTATAAACAACCCCAAAAAATTAAATTAAAGACATGAAAATGGATAAATTTTGTTCATAGGTATTACCTTTTACTTAAAGATGGAAGTGGGAAATCTAATAATGTTTTGAATGTATTGAGTAGGTGAATTCTTACTATGGATGAGCTAAAATTTGAATTTGTTGGTTTTGAGCTGGTGAAATAATTTAATAAAGATGATGAATATTTTTGAGATGCTTGCAAACCATGCAAGAACCCCATATAAAGAGATAAAATACCATGGATGGAATACGTAATTCAAGAAAGGTATATATTTAAGGTAAAGATATTATGAATACCTCAAGGTTGCATGATAGAGATGGTATTGAAGGAAAAACATAAAATATATTTATTTGGTCCCTTTGGTTATGACAAGACTTTAGCATAGTTGAGTGAACAATATTATTGGCCAAAATTTTAAGGTAAATGTGAATAAATTTATACAATGGTGTAGAATTTATCAATATAAAAAGGAAATTTTAGAATATGGGTTTATAGCATCCATTACTTTTTCTAGATAGACCATGGGATGTGTTAATAATGTAACTAATTATTGTATTACTATGAACATGATGATTTAGTGATTTTTTTGTTGATATATTTTTTAATATGGTAGATTTTATAGTATGAAAATAAAATATCATTGCCACAAATTTTTATAACTTATTTTTAAATTAGGTTTTGAGATGGCATGGATTTATAAGAATAACTCTGTTAGATAGGAATTATAAATTCGTTAGGAATTTTTATATATCATTTTGATTAAATATGGACATAAGAATAGTTTTTATCTCAGTTATTTCCCTCAAATAAATGGGTAGAAAAAAGTAGAGATTCTTAGTTGGAAAAACATAAAAAGGGATTTAATGTTGGCATAAGCTAAGTTCACTTGTATAAATTTAATAAATTTTAGTACAATTATGGGTACTTTTCAAATTGTCTATGGTATTAGTCATGGGTGTCTATGTGAATTAAGGAGTATAAATTAAAATCAATCAAATAAGTAAGGGTTATTCCCAAAGTATGCATAACATAAATTTAGAGGTCAGAAGGAGAGTAAATGAGAGTAGTAATAAATATAAGGAATTAATTAATAAGAAAATAAAATATCAAAATTTTAGAGTTGAGACAAGTTTTTAGCCTATTTGTGTAAAGAGAGATTTGTAAAAGGAAACTATAATAAAATCAAGTGAAATAAAATTGTACCTTTCAAAATTTTCAAAAAATTATTATTGAATGCATATGACATCAATTTACTATATGGAGTATATATCTATCCAATTTTTAATTTGTCAAACATGTATCCATGTGTATAATAATAAACAAATAATAAAGAGTAAGCTATGGATTCTAAAGATGTTGATTGCAAATAGACTCTACTAGTCAATATGAAGTAATAAATAGAAGGAATTATAGACAAGATGATTTGAAAGAAGATAAGAAGAAATTAATACTATAAGGATTGGGTAAAGTGGAAAACCAAAATAACCTAGGATGTAAACTTTATGAATGCATTTGAAAATTAAAATCATGGAATATGAGTTGTTGAACTTGTAGGTTCATGACTAGGATCTCTTGAAAAACTTAATTACCTTGGGTGTATGATGTAATTAATTTTATTTTGTTTTTAATTTGTTAATAATTGACCTTAGGGCACATTCTAGTATCAAAAATATCACATTAGTCACACTTGGGGTTCACAAAGGTCATAGGTCACATTGGTCACATGTATTCAAATCTATAAATTTTAAAAAGTTATCATGACCATATTAATAAATCCATAAGTACTTAAGGGTAGTAGCGATCACAACTTTCTCTAAATCACAAGGGTATCAATGGACACATTTACTAAGTCATCATAATTAATAGTATATTATATTTTTTAATGGCTTGATTAGTTATGTTTATAGGATGATAGTATAGTAGACATCAATTTTAACATCAGGTTCACAAGGGATGACTAGGAATTGTCAAATTATTTTTCAAGTTCATAGAGTACATAAAAGTTTTGAAATCTTTGCTTATCTTTCAAGTATGTGAGTCCTTGGAAATAATATTAGTTTCATACTAGGAAGTGGCTAAGATAAGGGATAAATTTCTTGATTATAAGAGGCTCAAACTATTTACATGTGTCATGTTCATAATAAATCAAATAGACCACGATATTAATATTTAAAAATATAGTATCAAGGAATAATTATAGATTCTATGACTCCATGAAAAGTGATATATGGCACCACCATGTCCTCATATAGGGACCACTTTATGGAGCTATAATTTTATATGTTGTAATGTAAATTTCAAATGGGTCCATGGCGAACATAATGGTTATGGGGTCAATTTTTAGTATGACATATAGGGAACATGGGATCATGGAATATGTCACAATCACAACCTAATCATACTCATAGTTTAGTTTAGTCATAGTTAAATAAAATAGACATTGATTAATTTAAACATGCATAGTTTTTACATGGTGACACATTATAGAAGAAAATTTTAAGTTGTTTATAATCAAAAAATAGATAATTCATACATGTGTTTTATTTTTACCAAATATCACTTGTAGAGAATTCCAAAATCAACAAAAAAATATGAATCTCATGTAAATTTTTAAGGGGATATTCATGATAGGATAAAATGATGAGCATAGGTCAAGAAGGGCATAAAACTTAAAAATTATTGGAAGATTATTAGTTGACCAAGAAGTTAATAGCATAAAATAATGAGGGATAATCCCATGTAGAAGTAGAGCCTATGACTTGTAATTTTAATGAGACTTTGATCTCAAATTTTTGAATTATGATGTAATGTTATATCTAATATAAAATAGAAGTGTTTTCTCTATTTTTGTGTCTATTTTGTGTTGCGTTTTTATATGTATAATTTTTGTGTGATCACTACTAATGGGAGTAAGGTAGCCATTAATTTGGTTCAATATACCTCCCACCTAAACTAGGAGTGTAGCCTATGAACTAATAATATCAAAAAGGAAAGAATTATAGGCATAATTGTATAAATAATAATATGTAATCATGTGTTAACATGATTATATTATGTCATCAAAAATATTTTATATTTATATTATATATGAAACATGTATCTTAAGGAATCCAAATGTCATGTCAAGTGTCAAGTAGATATATAAATGAGTCATGAATTAATTATCATCATATTTATTATCATTTAATATTTATGAGATTACCATGAAAAATATGAATGATATGTATGATTACATTGTACATAATTATATGAATATGTGATATAAATCACAACATCTAAATCTTAATAGAAAATCCTAGATGTAGCCATATAGATTCACATGCAACTTCATGTCCATGACACACATAATAAATCATAAACACATGCATATTATCACATAGTTTTTCATAATATAAGAGTCACATATCATAAAATTAGTCAAAAAATAAACATGAAATGTCACATAGAGTAATATCCAAACATAAAATAAGTCACACAATGAACACTAAATGTGATGTAAAAAAAGAGTCACATAGGGAAAGTGTCACACAATGTAATATACAATCAAGTATGATAACATGTAACATGAAACAACATCAATCATGCATATAAAAATAATGATGATCTAAAACTTCAATTTATGTCATTATCACATATACAAATATATAGTATCCACGGAATATATAAATCTAAGTTATATAAGTAAGATAAATTCATGTGTAATCAGCATAAATATATCAATATGAATAATTAAATGGTCATAAAAAATATGTAACATATAAAAATATACCAATTTTTTAACCCTAAATTGAGATGGGTGAAAATATTATAGGGTTAAGAATATAGAAATGAGTAACCATAAGACTGATTAATTGATCTATAGTAGGCCAATTAATTCCAAACTCAGATAAATAATATTCTAAATTTATATACTAATATATGCTAAAAATAATAAGTATAATTATTTATTGATATATAAATTAAATTAAAACAAGATTACTTAGTTGGTTTACTATGCACATTTAGATATGATATAAAACAATCTAAAAACAAACTAGATTAGTTCCCTGGATCAGTCACTAGATAATATAAATTTGAATTATATGGCCTCTAACACTTATGTTAACCTCTAATGGTTGTAATAATTCTATATATAAATTTTACATAGGTATATAGTATGGAATACCTAGTGGATCTAGATGTAACCACTTGAGATATTATGGGTTTTGTGTCACCTTCACTTTGGTGTGCTCATATCTAGATCATGGGTTGTCACTCCTTCTAAATTAGCAAAACCTTGGCTCTTCATATTCATAGTGGCTATAGAAAAAATGGGTTAATGGGATCATGGTGTCCATTTAACCCCAAATACACTTATTTTATTGTGTGTTATCTACACAACCACTACTCTAGGTAGGGCCTTAGACTAATGTATTTCTCCCCTACGTGTTGGATTATGTGTGCATAAGGATACAATATGTGGAATGTAAGCACAATAGTGACCTAAGTTGTAACTTGGAAAATAGGAATCATGGATTTATCCTTAAATAATTTAAATCTATAGATGTGTTGTACCTATTACTGATATGGAAATAAGATAAAATATGGAAACTTTGCTCACTTGGATTCTTGATTGAATTATTTTGGTAAGTTTCCTTATGAGTTGTTAGGTATATGTTACGTGAAGAATTAAAGAGGTTATATATATATATATATATATATATATATATATATATATATATATATATATATACATACATACAAGTATCCATTTTTTAAATATCTCACATTAAGT